>WEIS01001169.1:0-32066 GCA_013389965.1 Todus mexicanus | reverse complement strand
TCCTTACATTCAGTGGCAGAAAAACCTGTTCAACTACAAAAGTTAATACAGGCAAGATTTAAGTACAGACAAGACTTAAGGCCTGCCAGGTCCTGACCTTGTTTTGGTTTGTTTTTGCAAGAGAAGCCATTGCTAACACAAACTGAGAGTACCTCTAACACAAATCCTGCAGCTGCCAGGAAACATTAACTTGGATCCTCTTTAACTGGTTATGTTGAAGAATTGCCTCATGATATATCTGCAGTTTAAGTCTACAAATTTGCAGGTGTAGACTTACATCTCAGATCACCTATACAGGAAATAACGTCATGAAACTTTGCCACTATTTTGTTAGTTACTTTTTCTGAGTAAAAAAACATGGAATATATAACAAACTGACACCTACAGCCTGATACGAATACCTACTCACCACCAGCAACAAAACAAAACAAAAATAGACTAAGGTTTCTGTATGTTATATTGTGCTTTTATTATTCAAAGGCAAGGATTATTTTTACTATGAATTGTAATATTCCTTATAAATAACATGCTATGATGACAAGGATCATATGTAAGGATACCTACAAAGTTACCTGAAAATCTTATTTGAAACTTGGACTTCCTGTACTCCCTGAAATAGTCAGTTTTAGTGTTCTTACAGCAACGCGAAAATCCAAAAATATTTACTGAATTATACATATCAATAAATACAATATTAGATATACCTACATTACTTACAAAACCAGTTGGGCAGTAAAGCTTGACTTACTAAGTTCTGTCTTCAAACTGAGAAGCATTACAGAAATTGCCCTACCTGATGTAAAACTTCATTTTAGAACAAGGAAATATCACAAAACTCTCCACTTAACCCTGACTTTTCAGCTCTCTGCAAAGAGTTAAATTCACTGGGCCTTGTTTTTCAAATCTGAAACAGAAGTGAAGTCTGCAGACTGGCACCCTCAGGAGTGGCAGATGCCAAGGAAAGGACAGTGCATTCAGCTCAAATTGAGTCTACCTTCACAAAAGGCAATAACCTAAGTTGGAAATTGTCCAAGATATCAAAGTAAATACTATTAACAGGCAGCTAACCTTTTTCACTAGACACAGGTTTCTGTTTTCTTTTTATATGGAGTATTAAAAAAAAAAAAACAAAAAACCAAAACACTTTCTAGGTAGCCTTAAAACTTTTCTTCTTTGGTCAGAATAATCAAACTTGCTTAGTGATGCATTTGAACACTTTTCATCACTCATAACTGTACAAAGGTCTACTCTTTGTGTTTTCCCAACACATTATGTTTGTTTCCTCTATTGATTTATTTTTTCTGAACAATCAAAAAAATATTGGCCAGATTGAAAAGATGACTGAGAATATTTTAGCAAAGTACACTACTGTTTCAGTTATCTGGAACAACAGAGGAACCCATTAGAAATCTAAGCCCAACAAACTTCAAAATCAGATCAACAAGATTATGCTAAAGGAACTGCTTCCAGAGTCTCAGGTACTCACATACCATTAGTTAGACCCCTGTCCTGCAAAGCACGTGCTCTGATTTTTAAGTTAGAAGAATAAAATCATTACTAAAATCAAGGCACTTCTTTCACACATGTAATTTGTGGCAATCCCTGTTTCCAAGCTTTTTTCTACATCCACAAGGGAGAAGCTGAGGATACCCAAAATTCACAGAGCTCCGGGAGTTGGGAGTTTACAAATAATGTCAGGTATTGCAAGACTGAGGACAAAACTATACCGGTCACATTCAACTTCGGTGCCCTCTAAATCTGCCTAGTGAAATTTTTCACATCACAGTGCTCCAGATTACACGACTACAAAAAATTTCACATGCTTCAGGATGTAGATGCACACTGAAGCCAGGCAAAATGACCCAACACTGCAACAAAACATCCTGCGGGGGTGGCTGAGGGTGCTTTGGTGGCTTGTGCCTCCAGCTTTCACCCAAGACAGACTCAGGAGTCAGGCAGACACCTAGGTGGCTCAGAGCCTCCTCAGCCTGACCTGCCTCTACTCCGCATACAGGATTATCAGCATAAATTTACACTGAAAAGAGGAAAACCCCGAAGAACTGGGTTGCTGTCTTTTAATTTTGGGTAGTAGGTATAAAAATCTGAGGTTTACCATGAGTTTAAGCAGTTGTTTACCAAATCCAGCAATTGCATGCCCCTGCAACACTGATTAACTTGTGCACGTCAAGCTTCGGGAAACAAAAAGCTGTTTGAAATTCAAACAAGTCTCTAAAAGACAATCAAGATAAGAAGTCCAAGCATGGCATCATAACAAGTTTCTATGTTTTGAGATTCATATAAAAAGCCTTGTTTCAGGGTTTGTTTGTTGATTGGTTTTGTTAATGACATTGATTTTCATCTGCCAGAGGTCAAAGAACAAAAACTTGATCACTGTTTAAATATCAACTCTTTGTACAGAGAAGAGCTGTAAGCTTACCTCAGTGTCAAATGGTAACAACCACACTTGGATATGCTCTTTCAGCCACCTTATGCCAAGTTATTTCATATAAATTTCAACTCCACGCCTTCACTCATGTGGGAGCAACAACCTACAGGGGTATTTCAAATGAACTGTCCAAAATTCATTATATAAGATCACCAAAGTACTACAATTCATTATATATAGTCTTAGTCATTATAAAATCATTGTGCATCACACGTGCTTAGTGAGTCAGCCCTGCATTGCCAACGGGACCATATCAGTAAGGACTGTTGTGCTTTTACACAAAGAAATACATAAGCTACCACAGGCAATCTTAAAACTGCTATTTATTTCTGAGGAACTGACTTTGTAACTCAAGACTTTCTCTTGGAGAAAGTAGTAGCATTATGCATTTTCCTAAACAACATCAGAAACTCTAGGGGGAGGAAAAGAAAAACCACAAATATTGTTTGAGACGATACTAGCATTAGCACAGACCTCCACATTTTGAAATATCGAAGTCAACAGCAGCTATGACAATCTGATTTCTTCCCTGCAGAGTAATTCGAAAACAGGTAAGAGTTTTTCAGTAGCTTTCATAGCTATTTTCTGTCAGCAAGGGACTGCAGACCTCTCAGCAACCATCCACCTGTTCCCTTTCAGCACTACTTCCCTTCTAACACGTGCTCCCTTTTAGACCACGCACATCAGTTACTGCCCAACCACACACCCCTGCCTCTTTCCATACACCCTCGCTCTGCTGATATCTCCACTGCCTCACCCTCCGTTCACCAACACAGCCCTCTGCACCCATCTCCCCCTTCTCCTCTTCATCGTCCATAGGACAGTCCCAGGCACCCCATCCTGGACAACAATTTAGGGTCCTTTACCTTTTATGATTAGGCCATACATAAGAATTGTTCTTAAATCACATGTTTTGAACAATCCTTTGTTTCTATTCAGCATTAATCAAAAAAAAAAAGGCGCAAACATATTAGCATATGAGGTAGACAAGAGATTCGGGCACAGAAAGACAGTTGGAAAAACAGCACTAGAGCAACAAGACTACTCCCAACACAATCTTTTGGCTACCACTCAACACAGCCCCTCAAAACGTCAAGTGCTATCTAATACAAGACGTAAGTAACAAGTATATTTTAAGTCTGTGCTTTCTCCATCTTTTGCTTTCATTGTTTAACTGTTCCCAATTCTGCCACCAAAACCACTGCCTTGCTAGAATGTAATTTCTTGGTTTGTTTCATAATCAAAGTGAACTGAGATAGTAAAAACAGAAACAATTTTTATTTGTCCAGAGTTAGGGAACACAGAGCAGTAAGACAACTGAAGCTTTCCTGTGCCCCCCAGGAAAGGGAGTTGGAAATCCTGGGAACTCGGATTCACCTCCCACACAGCTACAGGTCAGGGTGGGGCCTTACAGTGCCAGGTGCCAGTAGAGAGGAGAAGCTTCCCCTACCAGGTAACACCCGCTGTCCTTCACCAAGAGGCAGGTACCAAGACAGCCTATGCAGTCGTAGGGGTCTGAATGAAATCCTTCCTCAACCCACTGCTGTCAAACCCTGGGCAAATTTCCAAAGGGGCAGACAAGGCAGAACCCTTCATGCTGGAGGAGAAGTGGGTCTCGGAGACAGCGCTACAGCTCGAGGAAGCTCTCAGCACAAAACTGCAAGATTCTTTTTTTTAAAAAAAACAGGGGTAAACTGATGCATTTTTTGCTTATCCTGTTCTCAGAATTGCCATTTTACTGGAAACTTCCCACACAAAAACATTCAGCCCCAGGCCATCTACCTCGGGTCCAACAAGTCAAGGTTTAGCATCATTAAAAAACAGTTGAAACTAGGACCTATGTCAGGAAGCGTCTACATATCTATGTAGTGGTTGAACTACTGATTAAAGTAATTAGATGGAATCAGATTTCCAAATAACAACTTAAGGCTGAGAACAATCAGTTATAAGGGGGTTTATGCCCTTAATATAATTAAAATATGCAACTCTGAACAAGTGACAAAACACAACACAGACAAGGAAAAAAGTAAAATTCTGAACTACCATTCATTTCCCTTTCTCCATTTTTTCCATAAATGTCTCTAATCAAGTATCACAGAGTCATATAAACTTCATCGGTCTCCCTTTTATACAAGAAATAACACATCTTTCAAAGCAAGCAGAAACCAGACTTCGAAGTGCGTTAAATACACTTGCGGAGGACATGGCTTTGCGCTATTGCCCAGAAACTGGCTGACACTTCAGCCCGCACCATGAACAGCGAAGGTCAACGGGTTCCAAAAACCTTGCCATGCAGTAAAACACCCAACTGAGCAAAGGTTCATGCGCTGCTTAGGAGATAATGTTCCAAGCTGCGGAAGTCAAAGATTGATCTGACTCTTCCATCTGTGATACTCTTGAAATATAGCATAACCTTGATTTCTAGTGAGTCTGAGAACCATGTAGACTCTTTAATTAATCCTCTCATTACACAAAAGGAAGTTAAACCAGACTTCAAGTCATGCTAGTTAAATAATCTCTTTCCTGACTACTCCTCACGTTACCCACAGCCCAGCTAAGAATGACAGAAGTTGTAATAGTCACACCCCTCACCTCAACTGAAAATTCAAGTCGTCTCCTATTTCCATTACTACCACACAGCTTACGGGTAAACTCACTTTTACATTAAATCAGTTGGTTCTTACCCAACCCCAATTTTCTCTCCACTTCTGTTTGATAATGAGCTCTCTGAACCAAGGATATTACATTTTAGCATACAGTCTCATAAATCATAATACCATAATGAAGTCTAATCCTATGTTCCTTCCTTCACACCCAAGCTGCTGTGCTCCCTGGGCACAGAGAAAAACTTCTGAAACAAACCAACCCCCTCCGGGGCTCATTACTTGCTGCATTCCCATAAGGGTGCTTTGTGGAAAGCTTTGTCTCATTGTTTATTTAAAGACGGCACTGTTGTTAAAGTATTTGAAGTAAGCATCAAAATAAGCTTGTTATAAATGGCAAAGCTGGAGCGGTGCCTAATTGCTAATGTGAGTGGATAATTACAGAGGATATAAGCTTTGATATATGTATTGTATTGCAAGGTACGCAAGAGACCGAGTTGTTTTCATATATGTTTACATCTCTGCTTATGTGGCATTTATTGGAAGATCAATGCAGGTGTTTAATAATGCATATAATATAGCTTATGCTTAAGAAAGTTATCACAGAAAAGAAATACACCATATAGCTGAAAAGAACATGTTAGCAAACATTCAAAGTAGCTGCAGAAATCAGACCAGTACTTTTGCATTAGGAATCCAACCAAGAGAATGTATCTCTGAAAATGCTAATCCTACGCAGCGTTTTTAAAAAATTAACACACAACCAAAACTGTCATATCTCATTGGTACTGTCAGTCCAAAGGATACAGTACCTGGGCAGTAAAACATACAAGTACTTTTGCCCACAGGAAAGCTGACATTCATCTTCCTTTCCCTTTTCTAGGTTATTACTTGATTCCATATGTATCAAAATTAAATGATAAGTAATTCTAGTTCTGCCACTCTCACTTCCTTCAGGCTTTTTATTCTTTCCTGACTAATAACATTTTGCCAGTTGGCACAAGGAAGAAACAGTTGCTATTAATTAAAGGACATATACTCTGTTCCTTAACCATAGCTTACATTTTCAGACAGCAGGAGAGAAGGGTCAAAAAAGTAAGTCCACCAATGAAAATACTACATTCGTGTGCTATAAGCATCATCAGTCACTAC
The DNA here is from genome assembly GCA_013389965.1 of Todus mexicanus. Taxonomy (NCBI): domain Eukaryota; kingdom Metazoa; phylum Chordata; class Aves; order Coraciiformes; family Todidae; genus Todus; species Todus mexicanus. The sequence goes on along the minus strand of WEIS01001169.1, from coordinate 25,865 downwards.
ATCTTCTCTTAGCACCATTCCTGATGCTACCAAGATGACACATTTTAGCCTTCGTTGTATTTGGAATATTTTCATTTTATGCTGTTCCATAAGCACTTTCTACATAATCTTGTCTCCTCACAAAGCATGACTGACTCAATCCGTGTGCAAAATCCAACTTCAACAAGACAACTAATGCACAAAATTCCAGTGAAGAAGCCTGAATAAAACTGATACCCATTTCAAGCAAGAAAGTTCTAACAAGCACTTCCACAAATTAAGAGAAGTTGTTCAAGAAAAAAATCAACATTAAATTTGAGAAAAAGAGTCCAAATACTCTACAACACATTTTTGCTACTAATTAGAAATAAGCCTCAGCATCCCTCGCCATCGATGGCAATATATTACCTAGCCGGCAGCTCCTGCTGCATGCTCCATTAATTATGTTCCATGAGGTTTCTCGCTGCTATGGCACAGGAGTGAGTTTATGGAGGTGAGACAGGAATGCAGCTGCTGATGGTTACTAAAAGGCCCATCGTCAAACTTTCCAACAGCTGATGCTGGCCATTGGTGCTTAGTTTTTTTCCACCTCTCCAACAGAGAACACTTTTTTCCTTGCCATTGTACTGATAAGTGACTAATAGCAGCTGTAATTCTGAGCGTGCATCATTGCCAACATTTAATGCCAAAATATTGGGGAAGGTAATCTCAAGGTTCAGACACTGGTCTAGGATAACTCAAGATGCCTGGGTCTGTTGCTTAACTCTGCCACGTACCTTCTGTGGGACATGAAGCCACCAACTGTACAGAAGCTAAAGCACACTAAAAGCTAAAAAATGGGGGGAAAAAGCATATTATTAGCACGGTTGAATAACACAAGATTATCAGTTTAGACATTCAAAAGTATTCTTCTTTTTAAAAAAGGGCAGGGTGGGAGGAGCTGGGGGAGAAGGCAGGAAGCTCAGAGGGCCCTGAGTTTGGAAAAAGCAAATTACACATCATCAGTACCTCAGAGCAGCACCCAAACCCAGAATAAGCCCAAAGCCAAGCATGAAAAAGAGCAGGGGACTGCTTGGACTCTCAGTACCTCAAGTATCCAAAGACTTGCAGTAGCCAATGGAGAATACTGAGCCCTGAAACCCCCTCCTATACCATTAACCAGACATGCCTCTCTCCACTTGTGATCCACAGCCTGGAACACCCTCCTAGAGACAGGTGTTTATACCTGTTCTTCAAAAACTGAGCATAGTCTCTCTCTTTTAAAACATGAACACAGGAGAAAGAATTTGGAGCAGCGGTGCCTGACTTTCCTGCCCCTGCCCCCATCCCATGCTATGGCACTAACCCCAGATGCGGAAGAGAGGTTCCATTTCCTCTTTTGACTAAGAGGGATCAAATCTGAAAGTAAAGCACTCACGCTCACATCCAACCGCTGTCTAGAATAAAGAAACTGATCACAGACAAGGACAGAAGCACAGTATTCTTCCAGCTCAAAGAAGTGCCCCAACGTTTTGGATCCCCTTTACAGAACCTTGCCGTTCCAGCAGTTTTCAAACCCTTTTTGTAAAGGGAGATGTGGAGAGGCACTCCTAACTTCACCCAGCATCACTCATCATGCTCCCCTGGACACAGGGCCAAGAGGCATAGATCCCCATCTCCTAAACAAGGTGGCTGGGACCTCCTGAACTGCACCAGAGAAAGACTTCCATACTCAGGTTATAGTAGATATTAACCTGGCCCTACATTTGATCATCAGATCGCTCAGCTGCATCTTTCTCTGCTTTACGCTTCCTAGGGAAACTGAGCACATGAAAATTTCTGCACTGGCAGGTGAGCAAAAAATATTATAAATGGCATGAAACAGCCTTTGCTTTAAATCTCCCTCAAAACTAGTCTGTTGAGCTGGTTCAACTCTTCAAGGAGTAAGGTCTGCTGGTGTGACAGACCTCCCCAACTTGGAGAGGTACTGTGCACTTTTTAAATCTTATTTATAGAATGGCCTCACTCATGCTTTGTTTAAGAAACAATTAGCCTTTGACAGCTTAAAATAAACAGGACTCTCTCCCTGCTGCAGAGTCACTAGACCTGAGCTGGATTTCAAGTTCTTGCAACCGCATGAGACTACCTGCTGTAGTGTCAGCAGCAAGTTAGTTTGCCCAGTGCTTTTCAGACAGCACCCTGAGCAATACAGGTAAGAGCAATAAAACGAGGACTCACATCAGTCAAAAGAAGCGAGCAAGTCATCGTTGCCGCTCCTACCCCACTTTGTCCTCACCAACAAGAGGCACCTCTGGAAGATGAGGCCACTTTTTTTCAGACGTCTGTGAAGAGATCACGTGCAGGAACGCAGGAGATGACCAAACGTGCAGCAGGGCAAACTTCTTCCCTGAATGTAGAGCTGTTTTTTCTGCCTCTTGTGTTGCTGCAACTGGTCCAAAGACAGTAATTGCAATAGCTGGCACAGACAAACAGGACTTGGCATCATGACTTCAAATTTCAGTCAAAGCTCTCGTACCACCAGCAGAGGGGTCACCATTCTTATTCAGCAGACATGAGAGTTTTCCACTGGTGACTTCACGTTTCCTTCAAGGCCTTCAGCTCAACTCCAGCCTCCTGGCTCTCTGGCTGCCTTTACCATGCCAGGGTGGTGATGGAACTCTGTATGAAAAGCTAACAGAGCTCCATAACCATTCTTGAACTCCTGGCCTGCTGCTGAAGAAGAGACACGCATGGGAGTCCTGTCACATCCCAGTTAGCTTTCTTGAGCTGGTTTAGCTGGCTAAAAGAGAGCCTGGGTAGTCTGTTAGTTAGGGTGTTGGCTTGAGACAATTATTTCTTCTGGTAAAGAGCTCCTATGTGTCTTAGGCAAGCTTTGATCTTCACCTTCCATCTACAATTCTGGGGGTAAATGTCCTGCCCTAACTCCAAGGGATGAGGGGAGGATCAGCAGTCTGAAGACTGTAAGATGAGAATGGCAACATGTATTCAAGTGACATGAAGTTGTACAAGCACCAGTCGCAGCACAAACGTCTACGACTATAGATAAGCATGTGTTCTCAGAAATCAGAAACACTCCTCAACATAAAGAAGAGCAAAACACGGCAAATTCCCCCAGAAAACAGAACACAGCAATGAAACAGAACAACAAAACCAAACAACTCAACAACAAATTATGCCAACAAAAAAGAAATGCTGGGATTACAACAGTAAGAAACTATATCCAGTGATTAACAGTTGCAGAAAGCAAATGCTTTCAGACAGGATTTAAAATTACAAGAGTCAGCGAAATAAAAGGAGATGTGAGACAAAAGAAGAGAGCTACAGATAGAGAAGGGACAAAATTAACAAATAGAGGAACAAACCATGGAAAAACACTTGCCAACAGATGAAGTGAGTGAACAGCAAGGATAGGAAGCAATAATAAGATAAAAAAATATAAAGGACCTTGAACACCAGCTCTTTTCCCGTAACAGTACCACACCAAATAACTTAGACTTCATTGTTTGCATTTTAATACCGTCCTTACTTCACCCCAAAGAGATCTCAGGCACGGGGAGCCTAATACAACACACGGGAGCGATACCCAAGCACACGGTAACTAACGGTGGATCAGTCTTCACAAGTTTATTTCTGAAGGTACCAGTAATGTTTAAGCAGCAGACGACACCGATATTTAACTATAACTTGAGTTGCCTTGTCAACTAGTTCACTACAATTCAGTGTAACTCTTTCCACTGACAAAGGTTTAAGGACACGACGTGCCACAAAGTCCTGAAGCTACTTGCAGCTCTCCTACAAACATTGGGGGGGGAACCACTGCACCCTTGGGACATGTCACTACAACCAAACTACCTGATGGTTTAAAGAAAGATATCAATGCGTTCCTATCGTCATTCACTGCGGTTTTCTGTCCTGGATTCCAAGAAGGTGATTAAAACCGGTCAAGGTTAATAGAAAACTCAAGCAAGCAGGAGCAGCTCAGTGCAGCTGCCACAGCTAAACTACATCTTTCCACCCTGCAAAGAGAAAGAAAAGCTCATGGGGGGGAAAAAAAAAAAAAAGCATCGCCGTGAAACTGAATATCGGATTATAAATATCCGATCGTTCGGGACTTGAGGCAAACAAACACACGGCAGAAGGAAAAGGATGTGGGTCGGGTCTAACGAACTGGCCACGACATGCGAGCAAGCGAAGACTCTACCCTTCGCATCATCGTCAAGCATTCTCAGGCGTGCAATAAAGACCGACGAAATAAATAAATAGATAGATAGATAAAAGGAGCTAGCTATAAGCAACGTCTGTAATAACGCATGCGGGTAGAGCACAGGGGTCACTGCTAGGCAGCGGGTTCTGGCAGACGCCGGCTATTCATTCGGGTTTGGGCTGGCCCGGCGGTGCAGCCCCACCAGGAGCAGAGGCACCGCCGGTACCGGGGCACCCCGGGGCCTGCGCCCCTGAGAACTCCTCTGGTTCCTCCTGTCTCCTCCAACACCCCCCTCCACCCCCTCCCAGCTCATCACTTCCTACTTTTCCCTCTCCCGGCCGCTTCCTGCGCTGCAGCCGCGCTGCCCGCGGGTCGCCCGCCGCTCGGCTCGGCTTAGCACGACTCGGTTTAGCACGACTCGGTTTAGCACGACTCGGTTTAGCACGTCTTAGGAAGGCTCGGCTGCCACCGACCCCCCCTATACACAGCCCTCCGCCACCCCGGCCAGTCACTCTCTCACTCACCCCAGCGTGCTGATGAACCCGTTGACAGAGCCCTCGGCGTACAGGGACACGATGTCCCCGATGTATAGAAAGCTGGACATCTTCTCAGACATTTTGGCTCATTTTTATTTCTGGGATGGTTTTGTTGGTTGGTTGGGGGTTTTTGCGGGTTTTTTTTTCAGTCGGATTTCGCACTCCTCCCCTTCAAAAAAGAAGAAACGAAAAGGAAAGCGATCTGTGGGGGAAGCCGAGGAAGAGAGGAGGAGCGGGAGGTGCGGGCTGACATGAGCGCAGCGCCGCTGCCCTCCCCGGACCGCCACGGCTCGGCTCGGCACAGCTTAGCCCAGCCAGGCTCGGCTCGACCCGGCCCGGCACGGCTTGGCTTGGCTTGGCTCAGCCCAGCCCGGCTTGGCTCGGCTCAGCTCGGCCGCGCCACCTCCTCCGCCTCCGCCCCCATCCTCCGCCCCCCGGCCCCGCCCCGCCGCCGCCGCTGACACCGCCGGGCGAAGGAGGCGGTCAGGCCGCCTTTGCTCACCCTGCAGGCGGCAGGGGTGCTCCGGAGAACTTTCTTCCGCGTAACTCCTCCAGAATTCCTGGGGGTCGCCTGGATCCTTGGGGCTGTCGCCTCAGGGGTGGGGGCGAGGAGCGGTGGGCATCGGGAGGGAGGCCAAGAGGTCGCAGTCTCGCCGTGCTTAGTTTAATCGCCCTCTGGTTTATGGCTTGCAAACTTTAGGGACCACAAATCCTTTTCCTTTTCCTTTTCCTTTTCCTTTTCCTTTTCCTTTTCCTTTTCCCTTTCCCTTTCCCTTTTCCTTTTCCCTTTCCCTTTTCCTTTTCCCTTTCCTTTCCTTTCCTTTTTTTTCGAGTCAGAAGCTAGCCACGCTGCAATCCTCTGCGGGAATTCCCACAGCACATGTTTCCATAGGAAAATTGCCACCAATTCAAGAGGGAATGGCCTGAAGCTCCACCGGGGGAGGTTTAGGCTGGACATTAGAAAGAATTTTTTCTCTGCAAGAGTTGTCCAGCATTGGAACAGGCTGCCCAGGGAGGGGGGTGAGTCGCCATCCCTTGAAGTGTTGAAAGGGCATATAGATGAGGTGCTTAGCGATATGTCTTAGGGATGATAAAGATTAGAGTTAAAAGTTGCTCTGGATGATCTTCTCAGCCTTTTCCAACCTAGGTGATGCTGTGATACTGTAATTTAACAAATAAAAAAACCCAACCCACCCTCAAACTAATGAGCACTCTGGAATACTTTCCTGCGGAGGAAAGAGGGCACGCCGCAGCCTGCCAGCACTCATCAGACTGGGGGTCTGCCAGCACTCCCTCCTTCCCAAAATGGAAGAGGGCCCTGAAGCCACAGAGGCCCTCCCAAGGGCTGCAAATTTTGGCCATCTCGGTGGCCAAAGGGTCTTATGTGGGGCTGCGCAAACCCTCGCTGCTTCAGTTCACTGCTCAAGACCAAGCACCAGCCCATGAAACCACACACCCCTAGTTCAAAGCAAAAGGCTGCAGCCAGCCTGGGGTTCTTCCTCTTAAAGAAAAAGCATTGTGCATTCTTCAAATAAAAATGTTACTTCTACCAACTGTTTTAAGTATTTCTACTTTTGCTGGTTTTTTAACTGTATTTTACACCTCTCCAAGACAGCTCTGCTAATTACATGCGGACTCAGTAGTCGTACTGGTTACCAGTATATTTTTCCAACTGATTGTTTGGAATAAAAAAATAATAACAAAAAAAAATAAATAAAAGGAAACAACAACTCGCCCAGGTCTAACACCGTGATCAAATACCGACTCAAATGATAAGAGTATAAATTTGGTTGCAGGAATGTGCAGGCTGCTGGAAGTGAGTAACAAGCTGAGGGTGTTACACTTGCATTTGATTTCTCACATCTGCAGCTTCTAGCCTTCTCGCTACTTCTGAGCATAAATTCTTGACATTAGAAATGCTGAGTCTTCTAGGCAAGAAGAGTTTTACCATCTTGATGTTCAGAAAAAGCTACTATACCGTTCTAGAGTTTCTCTTTTTCTGTTTTATGGTGAACATTTTGGATTTGTCTCTTTTTTTTGTACTCAGCAGGATAAAAAGACACCACCAAAGATCTGCACTTACATTCTGCTTATGTACACATACATGTGCAGGCTCGACGTCCAACACTTCACCAAATTCTTTCAATTCAGTCTCCCGGAGTAGCCACAACTGTTTAAAAATTTCTGGAAAAGAAATATGAAGAGAACGGGTGCTGGAGCCCTTGTTCTGGAACCAGCCCCTGCACAGGAAAGCCAAAGATGAGATGTTTCAAGCTGCCTGAAACACACATGATATGTCCCAAGGTTGGAGTAAATTAAAACATACCAGAACTAGAAACTGAAAGCCAGAGCCGCCCAAGGCACTGAAGGAGGGAAGAAGCTAAGGCTCCCTGAGCCCACAAGGCAACTAAGTGAAAAGCATTGACCCTGGGTCCCTCCTAGGAGCCACCAAACAGAAGGCTCGGGCCTTTTGTTTCGTGAAAACATGGTTCTGGACAGTTTGAACCCAGGGCTAAGCAGCAAAAGCTTTACAATTCATTGACATTATCCTTTGCCCTCCTGACCCTGTTTATCTCAGCCATTTTATACCAGGCTTTAATGGCCTAATTAAGATACTTCAGCCAGGGAGGTTTCACATTTCCCAGCAGTAAATGAAACTCTGGCATGCCTTAGATCAGTGGGAGTTTTCCTGAGGATAGACTTCAGAACTTGGCCGAGCAGCACGTTTCCCAGTGCTTTGTATGCCTGGGCGCAAATACCCATTTCTGACCATTCACAGCCAGGAAGGTACAGCTCTGTTGCCTAAACATAGGTTACTGGAGCCATTCGAAGTGTCCTTTAACACTAGAGAGATCTCTGTAGGTTGTCAGCAGGGCAGCAGGACTGCTGTGCGCCCTCCACAGCTCTGCCCGCGTGTGGGCAACTGACAGGGGCCCGCATGTTTTGGCATTACAGGAAGGTTAATTCAGGTCACTTTAGAAAATATTTAGCCTTTGGTTGCTGTGGCAAAGCTCGAACTGGTAAGAGTCCTACTCCTGCAGATGTTTTTGCCTCTTCCCCCACCCCTAAGGAAACCAAGGCACAGGCTGCATTCTCCTTCATTTCTAGGCTTGCTCAGCTTGGCTCAGGCTGGAGCATGCCAGCAGCTGAAAGCTGTTACCACCTCATAGCTCTCTAGTGATATATATGAAACAAGCTGCAAACCTCAATCCAATTCTGAGCAGCGATGGTGATTAACTAGAAATTAGTCCCATGAAATCAGCGTTTTTATGAAAAAAAGTAAAGGTCAAATTCCAAAAGCAGTGAAGTATTTAAGCAAACGCTTCATTTTAAACCTGTGTCGTTGAAACTCTCCAACCATCTCAATGAAGTAACCAGATTATTTGTACACTGAAAATAAGCAAGCACTTACCTGCTTTTGTAAACTAGGTTTTAAATTGTTATGAAGATCACTCTGGAAAAGTAGATCTGAGGAACCCTTGCTGATCCTCTCCCTGCAGACAGAAAGCTTAATTAGTGACAAATGCTCCTCTAGCATTTTTAGCAAGCATTAACCCTCCTCTATTAAAAATAATGATTGTGCCTCTCCAAGTGGTAGTTTTATGAAGATAGTGCCTTGTAAAATGTAATTAAAATGAAATAGTTTTTGTCATAACAAGTCTACATAGAAAAAAAATTAAAACGTGGTCAGAGATGGTAATGGAATATTGCTTCATTTATCTGGAGCAGAAATAAACCAAATTGGTTGATAAATATGAATATTCTTACTACAGTTTTTATCTTTTGCAATAAGCTGCAAGGTGAAGGTGAGGATTCTTAGTCAATAACAGGAATATGTTTTCCATCAGTTATCTCCGGTAATCTTTTGCTCCCAAGCTAGGAATACAGGCCTCATTGTGAAACAAAACCCAGATGCAGAAATCATCAGCTAGTGCTGACAGACTGGCCCAGTACACTTCCTACTCTGCGTGTTGTAAAAGTGAAGTAGCCTTTCTTAGTCGGCTTTCATTTCTAGTCCATTACTTATTTTCAGAAAAGAAAATATTTCTGGTGATGTTTGCAGTGGTACTCTAAAATCAGATCGCTATATAAAAGTATTTGGCAGTATTTTAACACATGGAAATTTTACCATCATCTCTACATCTGAGACTTTGATGTTCATTCCGGTGCTGAGGCATAGAAGAGAAGCAGTTTATCCACAGAGAGGTCAATAGAAACACTCCACTGAAGTATTGAGCATCCATTTTAGATATGAAAATGCACGATATTAGATTGACCTCAGACTCCAAAAACTCACCAAACAAATAGGCCAACATCATTATATTCTTGCTCCTTTTCCATGCTTCACATCTTAGGAAAATGTCTGAATTTCCTGCTCATCTTGTCTAAACAGGGAGGCTCCTGACAGAAGTTGAGCTTTTTTTATGGATTCAAAAACTGTCTGGTTAGAAAGACTTTAATCCTACACCTACATGACCTACCTCTTGTATGAAGTTACAGATATATAGGCCACTTCAGTGAAAGCAAACCAGGCCAAGTAGAGGCTTATACAACAGGCAGCATTGATGTTTGTTTTCCTGAAGGCAGAGGATAGTGTTTTCCAGCTGCAGGGGAGAAGGGGGAAGAGAAGAATGCCTTTAACTGTCTTAACACAATAGATATAGATGGGACCAGGCCAAAACCTAGGCAGAGCTTTAACATAGAAGTATATGAAAGTTTGGACCCAAAGCCATGGGTTTGTTTCTCATCTTTCTAAGCGGTGGGGGAGGGAGGTGTGTGTGAGGGACAACACCAAATAAACAAACAAACAACAATAAATAGACCATTCTGGACATTTTGATATTTAAAAAGCAACTCTGGTTTTAAAGCCTATCTGTAGCTGGAGTATTTTTAATACACTTATCTCAAGCAACGCACAATTAACAGCTTACTTGCCTGACTTTGAAAGGCACCTAATGAAGTTTCCCACACAAGCTGGAGATGCCCATTACTTTGTGGATATTAACATTTGAGACAACCTAGCTCTTTCTTGAGCACAATGGCATTTCGAAACACTTGGATGTATAAAAGGCAGCATTACTTGGCTTACATGTTGAGTCAGAGAGCGCCAGAACAGCTTATTTTGACAATACCCGCACACAAGAATTGATTTATTGCTGGTAGTGCTTTGTTTTATTTTGCCTATAGCAAACGTCAGAGAACTAGATGGTTTCTTGATAGCTAGCTAGCTGTGGGGACTCATTTTGCCTTTTTTCTCATCATGGGAGTTAACTCTTCACTGATGTTGTTTCAAACAATATGTTGATGTTCGTGCCATACAATACATTAAGCATCTGGTAAAAAACCACCCAACAAAGTACCCTGCGGAAAAAAGAGGCCCAACAGAGATAAATGTGATTTAGTAACATAATAAATCAAGGGTGTAGTGAATCATGTAAAACAAGCATCATCATTTGATTGAGAATGAGAAAACCAGAACATGGAGCATTCGGTGCCGGCCTATCCACTTTATTCAAGCTGGCTTAGTAGGAACAGGAAATCCTAGCTCAACTCATAACACTCAGTTTTATAAAGGACTTTCTACTGGAGGGACACACTTTTTTCTCAACATTATAGGTGGCCCTGAAAAGGTCAAAGCGCTCACAAGTGACCTTCTAGAGGTTTCGCTAGGGTATGGTATGAACTTTGCATCCTCACCATCCAGGCGTGCTCATTCACATTATCGTGGGCACGCATGGACAGAGACTGGCTGACTTGCTGTTTGCTACATCTGAGTTAACAAGAGATACTATACATATTAATTCAAATATTTAAATAATCACTGGTTTGCTGTAATAATCTCTTGAAAGAAAAAAAATTAGAAATAATGGAATTTATTTGTGAATTAATGAAGTAAAAGGAGTTTAGATTAAAGAGGAAGCCTGGACGCCGTTCGAACTGTGGCATAATGCACCAGCTATGTAAATAAACCTCTGAGAGCAGCTCCAAGTCATTCAAGTGAAGATATTTTTCCTTGCAATGCATTCAATCCTTTTGAAATAAGTTTCCAACTGTTTAACGACCAAAGTTGTTCATTCAGAGAGCCAAATACGAAAACTCAACCAAAGCAGAAAGCACAAAGTGCCTTTCTTTGAAAACATCTATATAGAAAGGATGCTTTATTTAGAGGCTTCAGGAAGTTGAAGCGTTGCCTTCTATCAGCTCGCAACCACAGAGCAAGCATCAGGAAGCACACAAAAATGAACTTACTATTCCTACGTGGAACAAGTGCCAACGGTTACACCAAGTTTGCTTTCAACCTTGCAGAACTCACTGCCAGCCCCCACAGACTTGTTAATCAGGCAGTGTCTCCTGGGGTTTCTTTTCTGCTTGGCTGCCTAAAAATGAAGCCTTTCCCTACAAAATAGAGAGATATACCTTGTTCGAATTTTCTCTTTTGCTGGCTGTCATGAGACTTCAGAAGGTTCGAACCTGAAAATGCAGGGGAAAAAAGTTAATTCATTTCTATTGATTACATTATCTAGAGAATTATTTGAAGGAAGGTACAAGAAATCTTCTTCTACATTCTCAGCCTACCATACCCTCACCTCTGATCAGCCTTTGTGCATCTGGGTTGGAACCTTCCCAAGTTTGTTCTACATTTACCTGTCCCAAATGTGGATTACTTTCCAAGATATTATGGAATGATTTAATCAGCACAACCAAATGATGGGGCTGGGATTCCAAGCAGGCAGAAAATGTCTTTGAGGCCAAACACGGACCAAGATTTGAGTTTCACACCACAAATATTTCAAACTGATTTCATGCCTAGGTGGAGGAAGTGCCTTATATGGGAAATGTTCTCAATGGATATCTGTCATCTCAGCCCAGGAAACAAGAGCTTCAATAAGAATGGAATAATTAAAACCAGGTTTGGGTTTTTTAAAAATTATTACTGAATTAAGGACATCATCAAAACACCACTGCACATTTAGATCCCCAGATTGGAGTTTCTCTCTTCTTACTGAACCAGAATGTGAGTGGATTGAAACAAAAATCTTGTCGAAAAACATGTTGAATCCTGAACTGGTGAATATACCTGGAACTTTAAAAGAAATAAAATGGCATACTAATCACATGGAAACATCTGAACTGCTTTTTATTTAGGAATACCTCGTGCATTTACTTCTGCCCCTCACCAAACATCAATATTGTACTAGTGGTGTAAGTCACAAGTAATGAAACAGATTAAGTTCATGTCCCGAAGGAGCTGGACATTTTTGTTTGGGTTTGTTTTGCTTTTATTTAAAATATGTTCCTTATTTGAGTGTCTTCCTTAAATACTTAAAAAAATTAGCGTAACACAGCTGAATCCTGGAAGGCTGAGATGTGCAATTTCATATCCTCTAGCATCATAACATTTAAATAGGTAAGTGATATGCATACTTAAAAAAAATTAAATCCCTGCTCCAATACTATACAAAAAAATAAATCAGTGAAATAACTTCCTATTTCTCAGTTGCTTTTCCAAGATGTTTTGCATCTAAGTAGTAGTTGAACTTAGACATACAGACATTTAGGAAATTAGATTTTTAACTCATCTGTAGTCAACCGCAAGAGCGTGTTAAAAAGCAGAATCATTACCCATCGTTTCCATTTTGTCAATCTGAAAAAGGAAAAGTTTGCAGTAGAGAAGTTATTCTACTGGTGAATAGGTTTTGCTTAAAAGGCGCAGAAGAAATGCATATCAACATGTCATAGTCAAAGAAACTGCTGGAATTAGCTAATAAGAACAAAGTTTTAAAATACCTATGGAAACATTTAGCACCACATGTGGCGTTATCTCCTCAGTGCACTGCAGTAACATTGCATTGCTGATTGAAACCAGACGGGAATCATTTAAGTCAAGCCCGCTATCTAACATCAGCACAATTAGCACCTCTCTTTCACAACCACGGCTCCACTGGTGGGAACTGCTATCTTCTCAGTGGCAGGGACATAAATGCACAAACAGAGGAGATGCTATGCGTGTTGCGTACCTGTTACTCAATAGCTGCAAGTGCTAAGAATGTGCTTACAAGATGTATATATGTGATGCAGGACTGGACCATATCAGAGCACAGGCTGGATGGAGATTCACCCAGATTTACTAGAGAGAAAGCATTTTAATGAGGAAAGGAGAGTGCAAAGGCAAAAAGAAGTCTCGAAAGGATAAAAAAAATATTATTATCAATTTTCTCATCACAGTACAATTTGCTATCTGACATCTAGGAGAAAAACTTACTTCCTGTGGCAACCAAAGCCTCTAGAAATCCCCTGAACTGCACCTCTGCCAACGGAGGCCTCGTGGCAGCTGCCTGCTAAAGCAAAGGGGGAAGAGGTAACTGCTGCCACAGACACAGTAGAAGGGAACAGAGTGAAGATACTGCTGAATTGCTCTCCAAGACTGCGAAGGTGGCAGGTCATGTGGTTCATCCTTAGTGTCATTTCTGCCACAGTAATATGATACACACAAAAAATGAAACCATTTCTGCAGCATGCCGATACTGAACCCACCACTCCCCCCAGTATGTGCTGCCAAGCCATTGCTCATTTGCAGCACAACTGCACCCCAAGCTTACATTTGAATCCTCACTCATCTCCTCCTACCTATTACTCTTGTTTATCTTCTGGTTTTGATCTCTTCAATTTCAAGGCCACTCCATCCTTCCATAGCAGGGACAGGTAATGTCTGTCTGCTGCTGCTGCTTGCTGATGTCCTTGATTTCTCCTTTTCTGCCCCTGGCTTGTGCACACCATCTACAAACATCAGGGAGCACAGACGGTTTTGGAAGCAGTGGTGAAAAAAAGCCCTCCTCCAGCATCAAGAATCTTTCTGTGTATTTTGATAGATAAAAGTTTCCTCTTGGCTATGCCATCTGAAAAACTGGTTTGTCCCCCATTTCCACAGTACGTAAGCTCTACATAAAAGAATGCATCTTGACAACCTCCACGTGAGAAAGCAAAGTATTACCTGAGCAAGGTACAGCACAGGTGAGGAATGGAAGAACTGAGATATCTGAGATTTATGACTGAATTTAGTCACTGAGAAGCAGGTATTTAGGAAGATTTATTTTGTGAGTGTCAAGGTTTGGGGTCAGGGCACCCCCCAAATCCACAACAGAACGCTCTCTCCCCCGCCACCACCCAAAAAGGGAAGAAAGGAAATAAAGGAGAGAGACTTATCAATTNCAGTGACCTTGGTTCACATACCAATCCTTGGTACTAACTATAAAGATGGAGCATTATCACTGCTAGAGGCAGACTCTGTCTGTAAACATGCTGCTAACTTCAGACAGACTTACTGAAAAATAAAAGTCATAGAACAGAATTTTTGTTCTAACCCAAACCAGGACAGTGAACCAGCTAAGCTGTTGGTGCACTTGCAGAGAACAGTGAGACACTGGTGCTTAACATGCTCAGTTACCTTTGAAAAGTCTGAGAGGTTCCTAATTGAATCTTAAACACTATTGGAAAGAGCATTGCATGATGTCTCCATAGGGAGTGGCAAAGAACAGTTGTCTTCAAGCCCCAAGCTGGTGCTCAAACCATCAAGAAGTTCTGACGTTAGGAAAGCGACAACTAGAGGAGCTTGCTTTGTTTTAAACTCATCCTATAGAAAGAGAGAATGCAGACTTGACTGACTGGTGTAGTCCCTCACAGACAAATCCAGATTAATAGCTTTCTTACCATAGAACATCCACATCCAGTTGCAGTGTCTATTCATCAAAAGAAATGATGAGAAACCCTGCAGAATGAGAGGCAGACAGCCCAGAGAGAGCAGGCTATGGCAAGTAAGGGGCAGGATGTCCCTCCATGGTAAAAAATTCCACCACCAAGTTACATGCATGGGACAGAACCACAGGAGGAGCCCCCAGCTTGGCTTGCTGTGGTCTACTCTGTGTTTTTATTTTTACTTTTATGGCTAGCATGGAAGTATGACACTTTTTGTGATGCTTAAGTTTAGAAAGTTTATATTATAAGGAGGCAAACCCTACTGCAAGGCCGTCATACACATGGCAGAGAATGAGCTCCTTCATGTGAGAGGTGCAGTGCTGGCTTGGCTGGGACTTAAAGAAATGCAATGTTTGCAGTGTACTGGCAGGCATGCTTATCCTTCCCCTCCGTGTAATAAGAAATCATAGGTTACCACACAGAGAAAGAAAACCTGTTGCTTTTCTTCAGATGCCAAACTAATAATTGGTATTTGTTATTCTGCTGTCTTACCTTGGCGCCTTTGTCAGTCATTTAGGACCCCAGTGTGCTGGACACCATGCAAACAGACCAGGCAGCAATTTAGCCTTTACATATGACCTCAGATAAGGGTTAGAAACAAAAAACGAAAAATTGCTGATCATGTGCACATACTGTGTGGTCCCTGAAATGCAGAAGAATTTTTACCATTTTCAGTGGGCTTTTATTCGGGTTGCTCCTCTGGCTGTGGCGCCCGGTGATCTGTCCCAGACACCCATGTGCATGCACATACACTGCCCCATCTGCTGACAAATTTATTTACATCATCACGCATCACTTTACTGGTTGCAAAGGGGATTTGTGTTCCATGACTGAAATCCATGAACTTGCTACAAAATTCTTTCACACTGATATTTTTCGGGAAATAAGCATCAGTTACATATCACAAAGTTTAGGGCAAAGAGATATCCCCCAAAATGAAAAGTAGGATTCAAATTAAGGGGAGCACCCAGCAAATAAAGGAGCTGGCATTTGTGTTTCTAATGAAGGTAAAGATGAATGGGGAAGACGAAACAGAGAACATGAGGAATCGTGATTTTTATTGTGCATGGAATTCACTGACTCGGTATTGCATAAAGCTCAGAGTAAATGAATTACACCAGGGAGCTCTTGGATGCTCTTTACTAGGAGCAAATCAGCTACATTTCATTATTTCCCACTGATGCTCTTACTGGAAGTATATTCAACTCATTTTTAAATGAAGTATTTTCTGTACCCAAATGGCAAACAAATCACTGATTAAATGGAGAGATAGCATACCCAGATGATTTGCATCTATCTAACTGCACCTCAAGTCATATAATTATGCATTGTAACACCACTGCAAAGGGCTTGAACTAAAATTCCTCAAACATAGAGTAAGTAATTGCTGCAAAATGAAGTTGCTAATTTTTTAGTATCACTCCCTAAGGGGTGTTGTGCCTGGAGGTCACCAGCCTCCACAACAGGAGTAAATGAAACTCTATAAGCCTTTTCCACATTTTGTGTTTAATTCCATGAAAGTGATTGGGGGGGATTTGTTTGTTAGGTTTTTTCCTCCAAAGCCTGTGTGCATGAAACTTTCACTTCATAGCTGTGGAAACTAAGGGACAAATAAGGCCAGAATCATGAGGTTCCCCGAGTCCTCACTGCTTGGCTTTCACAGTGATGCAACAAACCCGCTGCTGACAATTGCCCTCCTGGCATCGGTGTTTGCATCCCATCCCACCAGTTCTGCAGCACAGGTCTTCACTGCTAGGCCTGCAGAGTGATACCATTTTCACGTCCACAAAGGACTCACCTCTGCATTCCTTGCAACAGCACTGGAGGTACGACAACAACTACAAACCCGCACAAAGGTGATGGCAGGCAGGATAGGGAAGCAGTGACTGCTCTTAAGCAAGTTTAAAAATTCTATTTATGTGACAGTTCTTTGGGAGAGGGAGGCATTGCTAGGCATGGCTTAGATTAGAGAAAGGAAAAAAGTGAAGCAAATATGACTTGGAGTGGAAAATAATTTGCCTTGTGGCACTTTTCTTTGCAGCATTTATTGCTGATCACTCAAAAACATTTGTCTCTAACTGCTGCACATTCTCAAAAAGCTAAACAAGCCTCCCACTCCACTGGCCACCTTCAGCACTGCATTTGGGGAGCCAGCTTCCAACCTCTGCCTCAGATTTGCTGCCCAGATCACCCAAAACCACCTTGCCTTAAGTATGGGGAAAAGAGGGAGAGAAAGAAATCTCTAACTCCCAGCTAGTGAATATTCCTGATGTTGACAAGGTCCAAATAATTGCTTCCCCCATGGTCAGTTATGTTTGTTTGCTACCCACGAAACAGATGAGTCGTACATACACAGACATATATAAGAAACCTCTTCAAAAATAGTTCCAAGGACTGCATCAAAATGAAGCCCCCTCCCCCTCCTTCCCAGTTCCCACAAGCTGGTCTGTCCCTGACCAGTCCAAAATTACAGGCTGAGGTGTCTAGAAACAGGAATCCCCTCCAACTTGTATTTGTTCTAAAGGGATGAGACAGATGAGTTTTCTTCCAGTTTTTCCACAAATTGCTCCTGCCAGGGAGCTGCCCTGGACTGCAGCCACCTAAGCCTTTGGAAAAGGAGGAATATCCTTTCCAGACCCTCAAACAGGATGGTCTCGATACTCAGTCGGAGTGATGCAAAGGTTGTTATGGGTTGACATTTTCCTCCTGTTAAAAGAAAAATAAGGAGCAAACCAGACTGTGGCTGTATTCCACTACATAAACCTAAGGTTGGCCCAGATCTCTTGTAGGGGTGCGGTTCTGTCCCTCTGCTAAAAAATGCTATATTAAGACATGAAAATGTTCAGAGAAGGGCAACAGTGGTAAACCAACATCAGTTAAAAACAACAACTAAAAAAGCACACCAAAACTTACAACAACAAAACCCATGGCACTAAGTGCACAAATATTCTCCAATAGTCTACCACATCAGGACTGGCATGCAGAGTTTCCAAGGACTGATGTTTGCCCCTCTCTGCTAATGCAACTAAGAGGTGCAGAGCGAAGACACAGAAAGGAGCCACACAGGGAACAAAGCAAAGGCACACAGTCCTTGGCACAAGGCAGTACATCTGCAGAGCTCCTTCCCCTAGAATGCGGTGCATTGCCAGAAGTTTATATAGGTTCATGGGGAGACTGTAAAAGCTCACAGAGATCAACTGAAAAACACTGTAAACAGAGACACTTCATTCAGCTCATGGATTTCCTGAACTGGCTGGAGAAAGCATCACTACATACATCCCTTGTTCTTGCTTCTTCTAAGGCATCCACCTCTGGCCATTGCTGGGAGGAAGGACACTGAGCCAGGTGAATCACCAGTCTGAGCCAGTGTAACCATTCTTGCATTCCTGTCAGTACTGAAGAAAATGGCTAAACTTTAACTGGTGTTAACAATTCTGGTCTTAAATCCATTTAACTTGCTTAGAAAGGCTGTTTATAAAGCAAGCTACAAAAAGTTGGGCATGCAGTTTGCAAAGCAAAGACAACTATTATCATCTTAACTTACCCAAACTAAATCCAACCAAATTAAAACACAAACATCATATGTGTGTGTGTATATATATACACAGAGAGAGTGTATATATATATATAGAGAGAGAGATTATCATTGCTACTAGCGAACATAATTGTCCTTTGTATTTATCCTCAGCCCCAGCTGAAGCCTAGGAGGAAGTGGTCAAGTTCTGCAGGATGGCGAAATGTTTTCAAGTGGTAGGATTCAGATTGCTTTGTAACCTGCATGCCTAATTCTGCTTTCCATAACATCACATAATTTTGCTGGTTTTCAGCTTGGTTGTCTCCTTGCTTAAAAAAACCCATCCACCCACCCACCCAACCAACCAACAAACCACCAAACAAAACAACAAAAACCCCACACATTTTCAACTGCATAAGAAGTGCTTCCCACAGTAGAGCCTTCTTTGGGGCTTGTTAAAGGTGATGTGCTATTGCATGCGCTGGACCTCAGCAAACACTGGAGTGTCTCAACATTGCCTGCAACACCACAAGTGAGAAATAAAACCATGCCAAGGGCCTGCCAGCTCCTGGACCAAACCTGAAGCCTTAAATGTGCCGTAGGAAGAACTGCCTCAGGAATTTAGGATGTGTATACAAAACAGATCTCTGAAAGCACAGCGATCCCCACCACCACTCCCAGCAAATGTCAGTCAGACAAAACTTTCCTTCATGCTTCAGTTGGAATTCAGCTGGAGCAAAGACCAATGAATCTTATTTCTTGTTGTTTGAACAAGGGAAACATTGCTGATATCCTGGCAGGGCAAGTTTGCCTGCCCTGCCTGCTACTGTGTCACAGGAACCAGCTGTAGAGACAAGATGTTTTGCTCAGATCATTCTCTACGATTACCTAGGCTATCTCTTGTTTACCTTGGTGGAAACACCAGTACGTGCAGAGCATGGAGCGTGCACCTCTGTTTTACCTGCACTGGCACAAAACACACAGAGTCAAGATCAAGAGATTGAAAAGAAAGCTTTTTCAGCATTCTGGTTGAGCTGCTCTGGAAACCCAAGGAATTTGGGAGTAAGGATGTGCATAGACAGGTCTGGAGTGCTTCAAGCAGCTGCTGGCTTTGCCAGCTCATCTCCTTCCAGCTGCACCAAACCAAGAGGGAGGACACATCATCAGCCTTATTTAAAAAAGAGGTGATGACAAAGCACAGCATAGTTACCGTATCACAGAGCAGCTCCTCAACAAACACAGCTGGCGAATGGAGGACTTCACAGTAGGGGTGGTGAGACACTGAAATAGGTTGCCCAGAGAGGCTGTGCATGCCCCATCCCTGGAAATGTTCACGGCCAGGTTGCACGGGACCTTGAGTAACCTAGCCTAGTGGAAGGTGTCCCTGCTTATGACAGGGTGGTTGGAACTAGATGATCTTTAAGGTCCCTTCCAATCCAAACCATTCTATGAATCTATGACTGAGGGATTTGGGTTCTGCTGCACTGGGGTTGAGGTTTCTGGGTTGGGTAAGGAGGGGTCCCTCCCTCACCCACCAACAGGTTCTCTTTAAAGGGATGAGCTACCGCATTGTTTACAGAGTCATTGCATCCTGTGAGCAGTGCCTGGATTAGCCGTGCGGCATACAGTCATTTGCAGACCTGCTGTACCTCCAGTTATCCACAGGCGATCACAGAGCCCCTGGTTTTGGTTTGAGATGGCAAACGTTTACGATCCCCGATACCGACCTAGCAACACCTTGTCCTAGTGGAAGTGCTCAGGATTTACATCCCAGGGGCCCGACAGAACCAGCTCCACCATTTGCTTTAATCATAACAACTGTCTAAAGATAGCTTGGGGAATCCCCAGGAGCTCTCCAGCTGTGCTGAGGGACGAGGAGAAAGAGGAACAGGGTGCACTTCTTGCTCAGGACATGCCTAGGCTGCCCCAGACCACTGGTCCCGTGAGCTCACCCACCTCTGAATTTAGCTACTACAGTCCTGGTCAGTCCTGGTATTAGCCATACCTGGACAGGAGAGACTGGGGCTTCTTTTTGCTCTTTCACATGCCTATGCTTTACTGTGCGATGGTGAGACAAAACTGCCATGCTCAGGCTTTCTCACAGAAGGGGCTGTGATGGGGCTGACACTAATGCATATCAAGGAGACATCGCTAGACTTCAGTCAGACTGTGTTGTTCAAAACCAAAAAACGCAGTTAGTGAAACAGCAAGACTTCAACCCTTCTTTATCTGCTTGTGCTCAGGTGGGGGAAGGGAAGGGGAGCATAGGAACTTCTGTGAAAGCACAAAGGGAATGTTTTACAATACAATTTCTGAGGTTTAAAAACTAGCTTAATTTTATAAGGCATTTTATCCCCCACGTATGAGGAGCTGGCATTATTTAAATCATTGTACCATTCGAAAGGAAACACTTCTATTCTAGCTGAAGCCCAGTTTGTCTTAAGGTAAAAGTTGCAGAAGTACAGAGTAGGATCATAGCCTCCGCTGTACCACTGCAATGTTTGACATTTCCAATCTGTCCATTTTTCCTACACTTTGTTAGTGTAGTTTCCATGGTCTCATCTCTTGCCCATTTTCCATCTTATATGACCAGTGGAGTTTTCCCTCCCCCTTCTCTGCTCATGGGCTTGCTCCTGCACAGGCAAAGACACCAGCCAGGCTACAGCAGATCAAAAGATCGAAGCTGTCAGTTTTCAAACCAACTCCAAAGCAGATAAAAGCAGTTTGCCTGTACTCTGCTAACTACGCTGACAATGAAAGGCCATTTTCCCACGTAGCACTTCATTACAAGAGTCACTGAAAACGTGAACAAGCCAGCAGGAAAAAACAAACAAACAAACCAAAAACCCCACAAAACCAAACAACTAAAATCCATTTTACAATGCTAACTTCACTATCTTTTCCCTTTTCTACTAAATCCCAGTTTGGAGACTACAGTCAATAAACATCACTTGAGAAAAGCAGCACAAAACCAGCACAAAGCCCACAGTAGCTCCTTAAGCTCTCAAAATAAAGTTTTTGGGTTACAGGTGTCAAATTCCAAAGAATAAACATCCATCTCACTTATTTAATTTCCTGAACTGTAATTTATCTACTGAAAACAGAGCTAATTCATGTGTATCAACTCGTGAAATTTTTTTCCTCCTTTTCTAAGAGAAGAACCAAAACTGAGGATTTCAAATTGTTTTTTTCACCCATGGTGAGGAAAAAAACCCTTTAAGTCTGAAGATGACCAAGCTTTAAGGAGACGCACTTAGATTCCAACATTGCTTCTATGACAACTCTTACGAGATTGTCGAGGGAGAACATCCAACACCAGTATTTTACTTTTTTTGACACAGATAATTCGATGTGACAGCAAATAAATAGTTACTTTTCCCTCTCTGCAAGAGAGATGCCTTCCAGAGGAATGTGTTAGAGAAATTGTGGGCTTGTTGGGTTTTTTAAACATATTATCCAAAACTGACGCTAGCTTGTGATCCCAGGACTTGAGCCCCTTACTGTTCCTGGCAGAATGAGCAGTTTACAATGCAGTTGGATCACTTCTGACATAAGCATCAACTGTTTCCCTGATCGTCCCTACCAGGAGACTCTTGGACAATCTTACTCTTTTCTTAGGTTACTTTGACGATAGTTCTCTTTTCTTGAGGCCAAATTGGGCTGGGTTTTAGGGTATAACCGTCTGGTAAGAAAAATAAATTTTTACGTTGCTGTGGTCACTGAGTAGAAAACTAAAGAGATGTAGATTACAAAAATACATCATGCTTTCAACAGAAATAAAAGCCACTCCATGACACACTCATCAAATATTTGTAACCACCCACCTCCAGTGTCACTCTGCAACAACTTAGGGCTTGCTGTAAAAATATTCTGAGGGAGGGGACAAAAAAAAATGTTATCAGCAGGAATTCTGTTAATTGTCACTGAAAGCCTTTTGCTAAATCATTTCCTGGCCTCTGAATCCAGCTGGAAGCATTTGCTGGTGAGAAGGCGGACACACAATCACACAGCCCTGCCACTCGCTGCCAGACAAACAGAGGAAACCGTGTCCTATCATAAATATGTCAGTCATGTACCAAATGGGTATCATGAGGGTTGGGTTTTTCTTTCCCCCCAATTATCACTTGGCAGACACATAGAAGCAGAGTTTGGAGATAAATTGCTTGTATTGTAGGCTTTTTTTCAGTGGCCTGGTCTCACAAATTCAACTTCTCACAGACCCCATGTTAGAGCAGTGAAAGGGGCTGACCCATCAAGGAGGGGATCACAGAATTCAGGAGACCTTCCTGTAGACTTGCTCTGCTGCTGGTCTGCAGGGTCAACTTAAAAGTTTTCTCCTTTAAAGCAACAAACAAACAAACAAACAAACCCCAAATCCCCCAACACCAATAACAACCCCTAAACCTCCAAAAACAAATAAACTCCTCAAATCCCAAACAAGACCAAACAGATAGACCAGTAATACCACCTTTCTTTTTAGGTGCTTTCAGTGGATGAGCCAAAGCTCAATGATATCAAGAAGTACAAAGTTAATTTATTTAATGCAACCTGATCATGGTTGTTTTGACATGTCCAGGCATATACGAGAAATAGGTAAGTAGGTAGAAACTAAATAAACAAAGAAAATATCTGAGAGTTTCAGTAGCAGAAGAACTGCACCCAGACTCCTTTCTACATGCAGTTGGTCCTGAAAAAAGTAGCCTAGTGCTGGAATACAGATCACCAGAAGTACAGCCACAAAGTCAGCCAGTCCTAGTGAAGTTCGCAGTGACAGACCAGGGGTCAGAAGGGAAATGGAGACACCAAGAGGCAGGAGTTACAAAGGAATTTGGGGAAGCAAGGAGGTCTGGAGGCCATCCAGCATGTGGGCAAGGGGAGTCAGGGCAGAGGTGGACAGGAAGGTGTGAGGAAAGTCCATGGGTGTGCAAAGAGTCCTTTAGGCAACTGTTTTGGCTGATGGAGGTTGCTAGGCAGGATCTGGGTGGCTACCCAACAACAGGTATCAAGAAGAAAAAAAATAAAAATTCACTGAAGTGCTTTGTTGGTTCCTGCCCAGGGCAACACAGGCAAGGGCAAACACTGGCAGCCAAGGCAGGATTGAAACCCGGCTCTCCCGGCTCCCAGTTCAGTATCCAGCCAGGAGGTCAGAGTGGTACTCTCGCCCTGCTTTCGAAAGAAAACAACAGCGAAATCTGTTACCGTGGCAACTTTTAGAGTGGTGACTGTTGTAGGAACAAACATTAGGTATGCAAATAAAAGCATCCAGGCACCACAGTCTGCAGAAAATAAATAAATAAAAATTAAAGCAAATAGCCAGACTAGTATTTGAGAAAAGATCCAAACACCACAAACAAAAAAAAACCACCACAAAAAAAGAACCCCAAACAAACAAAAAAAACCCCACCTCCACACAAATCCTCCTCCCCCTTCGCTCCCAAACTAAGGTTCCTAGATTCATAGCTAAGTCTTTAAATAGTTTGTTTTCAGAAGCTCTGAAGGACTGCAAGAGAACTAGCCTCATCAGAGAACCAAAACTCACTGTTGAGATCTGGCTTTGAAAATCGAGTCCCACAAAGACTGCTGCTGTCTCTTTTAAAAGAGCAGTTGCTAAGCTCAGTTAAAACCTTTTTGCATCATTTCATGCATAATTTCATTTCAGACAAGAGGCATTTATACAAGCTAAATTGCTTTGGTTTTCTCCCATCACCCCAGTTCAACACAATTTATAGTCCAGGGCTGATTCTTATTGTGCTGCACCTTACTCTGTGCAAAAGAGCATAGAGTAGACATGGGTCATGGTATGCCTCTTGGCCTCATCTTACATTCAAAGAATATTTAAACACTCCAAGTAACAGGCACAAATTTGTGCTTCTGTTCGGAGGAGATCCCTTATTGGAGGGCTAAGAAAGTGCCAGAGGTGCTGTGTAAGGCTGCAGTGCATTGACATGCATTGGTTCCTGTAAGGAATGTGTATGCACAGCCCTTTCCCCCAGTATACTTGACTCCAGTTCCCTTGCTTTCCTGAGTGTCACCTGAAGAGCTGCCTACCTTTTTTTCCCCTTCACTTTTTTTTTCCTGTTACGCTGATCAGCCTCAACAAAGACCCTTGAACACCGCAACATGAGTCATACACATACTTACCAGGGTCTTAGATCAAGTCTCAACCCACTCTAAAAATCTGACAAACTGGTTTTCTACAGTTTCTAGCATATTAAATATTTAAGGATTATATTCAATCCCCTATCAAGTGTCCTGGCTTCATCACTGGTAAAGTTATGATTCCCCAAAGACATGAAAGCAAACTCATGGCTGTCTCTCTGTAGAGGCCTCAATAACTCTGCAATCATTGTCTTCACACACAACAACACTTTTACTGAGCCGTGGCTTTCTGGGCAAACGCTTAATTTCACCTACAACCGGGAGAAGAGTGGCAGCAGTAGGAAAAAAAAGAAAAAAGAGGAGAAACTGAATCCCACAGATCATTATGAACCAATGCAATTGAAATGAAGCTGTCAACATTGTTGTCAAATCAAGAATTCAAGAATGAACATAAATACCACTTCTACTATAACTATCATAGAATCTCCTTTATTTTAGAGGAAGAAGTATTTAAGTGATATTACTCTTTCTCTCTCCCCCTCCCCCCCTTCTTTTGTTGCTTCTTTGAAACAGAGGCAGCCTCAAGTCTTTTCTTGAGGATACAGATTTTGATTCTGCTCAAGTGTTCTCAGAAATAGCATGAACAGCTTGCCCAGGCAGCCCTAAAGAGATGCAGAAAACAGGTAGTCTTTTTTAGAAAGAAGGCTTCCAGGAGTTAACCTTCCACCTTGGTGTCAGGAGGAAATGAAGCTTCTGCAATTGCAGCCATCCTGTCCCCTCTGAGAACCCAACCCTCTCCCCTGACAAAAATGTCTGACCCTGTTGTTAGCCAATATAGAACATTTGGAAAGAGAGGGATCTTAAGAACACCTTGAAAATCATCTACTTCCAAGTTTATTTGAAATCCCCCACTGAGAGAGAGGAAAGCCAAACCCAGGCCCGTTTACCTTCTCATTGTCCTTCCCCACAGACTATGTGGCAGAAGACAAAACTAAGATCATTAATGGAGAGGAAAGGGAACTGCAAAAGAACCTGAAGGAAACCAGACTCCATTAGCTCCACTACTCAGACAGCAATTTGTTTAGATAATTGCCGAAGTAAAACAAACATCGAAAGAAAAACATCTGGGAGGAAAAAATTGGTTAAGAAGAATCTGGCTATAAATTCGCTTCCTATCCTGAATCAGTCAACAGCGTCTCAGTTTCTGCAATACAAGAAAGGCACAGGGGTTTCAGCTTGTTATTTACCCTTTAAAGAGAGAGCTTCAGGACTCACTATAAACAAACAGGGTCAAAGGAGGGCAAACAGACCAATTGCCCCATTTCAAACAACTTCCAAACTATCTAAAGGTGAATGATGTGCAACTGCATACCCTAAACCCAGTGAATCTCCCAAGAGCTGGGCAACGCTGCCATCTCCTCCGCATCTTTCTCGTTATTTTCAGGCATGGCTAAATTAAGTCTCTCTCACAAAGACCTGCATCTGAGCAGGGGGAAATCTGATTTTATTTTATTTTTTTTCCTTCTTTACAGCAAAGCAGATAGGAACCTTCTAATATAAAGACAGAGCAATGGCAACAGTATCTATATCAGTGGAGGGCTGGTGCTGGATTTAAGAGAGTGCTTTGAGCCAAATTCAGGGCTGTGCTGGGGAAAGGAAGCTCTGTCCCAAACTGCACATCAGCTAAAAGCAAGGCTAAACCGAGCCCATTGAACAAGACAAAAAACGTTATGAGGTTATTACAGCAGCTTGTTTGAAAATCTACTGTGGGAAGCCAGCA
>WEIS01001167.1:0-13278 GCA_013389965.1 Todus mexicanus | reverse complement strand
TGCAAAAAGACAGATGAGTTCTGCTAAAACACTAAACATACACAGTTGTACAGATGTAGAGTTTTACGAGAAAGTCCAAAGAACTTGAAGAAAACTCTACCACATAGAGAAAGAGGGATTTGGTAGTAGCGACAATTCTACTTTGCCCCACAAACCCCCATGGCAGTTTTTACCCATTAGGGCCTGTGCACCCATGGACAGGTTTGTTCATGAACTTCAGTTTCACTTCAAGCTTTTTTTTGTCAAGGTACTCAGCACTTCTGCTTTTGATCACTGTCACACCCAAAGACAGAATTCACCTGCAGTGAGCTGGAAGTTTTTTTGGTAGGGTATTTAGTCTGAGGTCATTCCTGCTCCAGCTGTCACTAAAGGTAGTTTTATGGTGTTTTGCAAACGGAGCAGAACGAGGCTTTTTACAACATGCACGTAGGCTTTCCACTGGACCCTGACTGTGGCATTCCTTCATCAGGGGCAGGGGAGAAATGTGCTAAACTTTATAATGCTACAGTAAATTACAGATCTGACTGTGCCTTCCATGGAAGGTAAAGCACAGTTAACAGCTTTCTGTGCTGGGCAGCGACCCCACAGCTCTCAGCTCTCCCAGTACTGTTGCCCTCTCCATCAAGGCACAGCACATCAGACATGTCTAGCAACATGGGAAAACAGGCATTTAGGAGGTGTGATCCTCTCCTCACTTTTTATGAGAAGAAGCAACTCAGCATGACTTTTTGAGGTCATCTGCATTAGTTTTCTCTGTGCTTGACGAATGTGCACCAGGCCACCAGCAAGGAGCATTGTCATGCAGTAGGAGTCAGTCGATGATGTGGTGAGGATCAATAGCGCCTACCAGCAATGCACATGACGCGATCAAGATACGCAGACTGTGATTTCTAGGGACAATAGTTTAACTTCAGGAAATCCAGCTCAGGGGAGCTTCATAAAGTGAAGTGGAGGATGGGGCTCTGGGGATTTGCTGTGGACCCCTGAGTCACGCTACACTTGGCTCATCAATGACTCACTCGAGTGAATGCAAAAGTCATTCATGATTTCTTTTTCTTAAACAATAAAAGTAACATTTTATGTATCCAGAAATGGTAATAAAAATGTAATAGACACTCTGTGAACCTCAACTGAAACCCAGTAAAGGCAATGGAAGGAGCCATTCCACACACTTTTGATCATGCCTCCTTTACTTCAGTTTTTCTTCAAGAGACATTTCCGTTTAACAAGGAGGAAAGACCTTTATTTTTTAACATTAACCACCACCTCTCCTTGAAGCAGTCTCATTTGCCATAGCACTCTTTAGAGCAAGAAAAAAGAGGATTAATTCCTTCTTTTCCTCATAATGTAAAATGCAGTAATATCTTAAGCCTGAGCATCAAAATACTGGACTAGAATCACTAAGGGATTTTAGCGCCCACAGAATTAAGAAAAAAGTAACACTAAAGGTTCATGAGTGCAGTCAGGCCTGACTGAGTTATCCAAGTAATTGTTATTTATACCCTTTGGTAAGGTTGTTAGTAAGAACTTGGGGCCAAGGCCTCCTTTACTGTGAAGAGGAAAGTTCTGCAGCAATCCGAGATGCCCCTGACTAGCACGTACATGCCAGATATGCCTCAGCCAAGCTTCTTGCATATATGATTACAACTTTTCAGCCAACCTATTCATTTGGAAAAAAAGGAAAATCTATTTTTGTGAACACCGCTGCATATTTAGCTGTTGATTTCTAAAAGCAATAAGGTACATAAATATCTGAGAAAAAAATATAGCTTTGAGGCTTATGCCATCCAATTTTGAGCAGAGCTGTTAAGTTAATAATTGAGCAGTACGGGATGTTACCAACATACTTCTCTATTCAGTCTTATCTTGTTGCAACCCAAGTATTTTCAAGCAGGGTTGAAATTTCATGAACACTTCTGCAAGGTTGTGAAGTAGTCACGAATATTTAACAAATTGTAATGAGGAGGAGGTACCTGCAGCCTACTTCAGAATTGGTTCTCAGCCAACAGGACAGCGTATGGATTCTGCATCCAAAAGGTGGCTTTGGCAGGACTACAGTCATCTACAGACCTACTGCAGAAATCTGTGCACAGATTACAGCTTTCTCCTTTGGCTCCGAAAGAACATAGTATTGGTTAGCTGTTCTTACTGACTGCTCTTAGCACTATATTCGTTGATGATCTAGGTCAAGGCAATCTTGGCTTAACAAGTTTATAATTAAAATGTAACATCAGTATACATAATTAGGATCAACCCAAGCATCTGACCCAGCCTTGAATCCGTGACTCTGTCTGGCAGCCTTCAAAAGGATTATTCCCTGTTCTTCAGGAGATGTTTGTTTGGTTTTTTTTTTCTTTAAAGCTGGGGTTTAACAGGGCAGCTTTCCAGTCTGTGTTGCTTCCCTTCCGGACCTTTTTCAAAACAGCCCTTTAGTCCCTTGTTCTGTGGTTTCTTTCACATTCTAGACAAACACTGTTTTAAAACCCCCATGTTAGAATTTGGGATTAAAAATAGCCAACGCAGACTGGTTAGCATGAAGCAGCCATTCATAGCACACAATAGCCACCACCGCAGCCCACGCCAAGTTCTCAGCCCTCGCAGAGCGGCGCAGCCCCACAGACAGGCATGGTGCTGTGCCAGTGCCTTTCCCAGACAGCCTCACCCCTTCTGTCTCTTCCCATCCAACAGCCTTGCAGAGCTCATGGAGCGTGTCTGCTCTTCCAGCGGAGTACCACAGCACTCTCAGAAACCTCACCAAGGTTTGTGTTCAATAGCTGCTAGCATATTTCTAGGTTAAACTCCTCAAGCCAGCATTTAAACACTGACTTGCAACAGGCATAATCTGATACCACAGCGTATTTCACAAGATCCCTGTGAAACTCTGCAGCATACCATTACATATGAATAGTTCCAGCAAATTTAGAGAAACATCTATAATTACAAAGAGCTGATATGAAAAAGAACAAAAGTCCTTCTTCCAGATTCACCACAAATATTAGTTTGAGGTTGTAAAGCTTTTAACACACCTTAAATCCTTCCATTTTTCTCACAGGATTGTTTCAGAATAATGTTTTTTCTATTTAAGTCCCATGCATATCCCAACCCTTTAGAGATATGCCTCATCTGTATACTTCTTATCCCTTTCCCTGGCCAGGGCTCACTCCCTTCACCTCATTACCTCTCCCATTACACCCTGCCTCTTCTCTCCACTTCAAACACCATTCAGCATACTTCAGTCCCCAACCTGACACTCTGTCGCCATGATTTGAGGAGTTTAAAACAGGCATATCACTCTGTCCAATCACAATAAAATAATTTTAGAGTCACTTTACACATGAGCCAAAGCAATAGCAAAAAGTTCAGTTGGACTAAAAGGTGAAGCTGGAAACACCTCCAGTCCTTCTGCTGGTAGGGTCTAACTACTGGCTTCAGTAAGCGAAAGATCAAATCCCAGGTCCCAAGTAGGTCCCCAAACCAGTCTTCATGCCAAAGCATGACCATTGTTAATTCAAGGCCAGGAGTGCTACAGCTTCAAAATCTCTAAGGATGATGGCTCCCTGGGTCCCTGTTCCACTGCTGCACAGCCCTCCTGGGGAAGAAGTTATGGCTCATACTCAATTTGAACTCTCCCAAAGGCAGCTTTAGGCATTAACCATCATTATTCCTTCTACTGTATCAGAGAGTAGTTTGTTTCTGTCATCACTGTAACTCCTCATTGAGCAACTGTGGAATGCTAGTTGATAACCCTGAAGTCACCTATTCATCAGAGCAAACAAACTCAGCTCTCATGGGTACCAGCCTCTCCTCAAGGTCTCTGACCACCTTGGGATGTCTACTCTAGAGCCTCTGCAGTTTATCCACATCCCTCTTGAACTGGAGAGTCCATGGCTGAATGTCCAGTGCTAAACAAAAGAATTTCTCTTGATGTGCTGGCCACAATACCTCTGGTGGAGCCCAGTGGATAATTTGCCTTCTTTCTCTCTAAGTGCATTTTTGGATAATATACTCAGCCTAGTGACCATCAAAGCCCCAAGTTTTTTCTCACAGGGTGGCTTTTCAGCCAGTCAGCTCAGCTAGTGCAGGGGATCATGCTACTCCATGTGCAGAGCCTCACACCCCTCTGCTGAACTTTATGAGGTTTCTATCAAGCCAGTCAAAAAATCCTTCACATTCCTTTTGAATCAAATCTTCTTCACTTAGCACAGCAGTCAGTCCCTCTAACTTAGTGCTGTCTCTGTACTTTCTAGGATTCCACTCTGTCTTCTTCATGCAGAGATGAAAATACAACCAGTGTCAGGATCAGATGAATCTCTGAACTACTTGTGACAGCCCCTGAGGTACTTCACTTCTTCTTCGTCAAATGGACTTTGAGCAATTGATTCACACCCTTTGAATCTGATGGTCTGCATCATTTTTGACCCATCTAACAGTCTATTTTTCCAGCTGCAAACAGGTAAACCTTATTTTCTCTCAACCTCATTCTCTCTGCAGCTCTTCTTCCAGGCAGAGCAAAAGAGGGGTTTCAGTAATACGATGCTATGTGTTTTAATCAAAATTACTAGTTCCCATAATACTAGAATTGAAGATTTTTAACGATAAGAACATGGTGAAAACTGATGATTTTGTCACTACATCAAGTTGCATGCACTGAGGTCATCTTGGAAGCTTTGACTAAAGCTAGGAAACATCTTTTACACTTTACATAGAGGAGAGAATTGGCAACACAGAGACTAAGAAGAGCCAATCCTCCCGATCCTACAAGCTACACAGCAACATCTTCATATGGCTAGAAGCCATCAGGCACAAACCCTCATACGCAGCCTTGCAGAAGTCAAACCTCTGGAATGAAGTCATAGACAGGAGGCACCAGGACCCCATCAGAGACCCACCACCCTGTTACAGAGCAGAACTGGTTTCCAGTAGACTTCCAAAGGGAGCTGGCACCATGTCCCTTCAGTTAAGCAATTTTCTGATATCATTGTTGAAATCTTTGTCTCTACATTTTACCTAATAGCTCCGTTCACTGAACTTTACTTTTACAATAGGATAATAAACTTCTGCGGGAAAGCCATGCATGTCAGTCTCTACTGCACTGAAAAAAAAAATAAATCAAAAAACCAAAACAACACAACAAAACAGACAACAAAAAACCACCATAACAAACAGTGTGTGATTGTTCTTTCGTGGCTTTTAAATTCTCGAGAAATG
This sequence comes from Todus mexicanus, assembly GCA_013389965.1. Lineage (NCBI taxonomy): Eukaryota > Metazoa > Chordata > Aves > Coraciiformes > Todidae > Todus > Todus mexicanus. Next base: position 8,070 of record WEIS01001167.1, on the reverse strand, counting down.
AGCTCTCTGAGCAAGTAAGGTGGAGGTGTTTGATGACAACTTATGAATCAGGCGACACACAAGGAGGGAAGCAAAAGGAAAGAGAGAAAAATATTCTTGTAATCTGTTCTTAAACAGATTGCTGAAATGTGCTCTTAATGAAGCCAAGTATTTTAAAATTTAAATGACTGGGCGCAGATCTGGTACCAGTGTAAACTGAGAGCATGTGAACCCCTGTGAGATGAAACACAGTGGACAGTATGAAGAAACAGCACCATCTCTCTTCCACAGCCACCATCCAGGTGAGAAAAAATGAGCCAGAAGGATGGGTCTTTGTATCACCTGCTCACAGAAAGAAGCTTCCAAAAAAAATTTCCAAAAAGGCAGTTAGTCATAGAAGATATTGGATTCCAAGGCAAAAAGAACAAGTTCAGGATATTTGCCTTTCTCTGCAGTGACAAGGGACATTGACTCCAGACTACAGCAGTAAGATGGCCTCAACAGACCAAAGATGTTAAAATATTCAGGCATAACAAAAGAATTGGCATGAAAAAGAGACATTTCTCAGGGGCAACACAGCTTCCCACAGGGCTTGTGGACCCTGAAAGTGACTTTATTGACCTGGGGGACTGGGGAGGGAGGAACCCTCATCCTTCTGCAGTCAGCGGCTAAGCCTTCCCTGAGGTCTCATGGACCAGGGCTTCCAAAGGCAGCAGCTGTGGAGGGTCAAAGGACTATCACAGGGTGCATCCAGGCATCTCTGAGCACAATTATGTGGCTCCCCAAACACCTTCCACCCTGCTCTGGGCACTCTCAAGATCCACAGGCTTCACCACACTGTAGAATAATACCTGAACCAACAAATGGCCTGCAGATTGCAAGTCAGCCCAGGCAGTCTTTACTGGACATTATTGCAATGTACACATCCATGTACAGCAGTAGAAGCTCACTGCTATGAAATATTAAAACTAAGAAAACATTCTCTGCGTAATTTATCCTCAGATAAATAACCCACGTACAACTGAAATGCATTCAAGGCTTAATCCACACTGTTTTCTCTGTTATGTTACTACTGTCTGTTTTTCTGTAAGCACTCATTCATTTCATTTTCATTCATGCCTGTCTGTGAGCACAAAGATATGGAGAACAGTTCATGAGAAGACATGAATACTAAAATCAGACTCGATTCCTTTGGTGTGGCTTCAGAAGTGAAAAATTAAAGCCTCCCTTCGGGAAATTTTCATGGTGATTATTGTTATAATAAACTCTTAAGTGATGGAGTGGTTACTTGGTACCTATGGAGATAGAATCCATCTGTCAGATTGCCTGCTAAAATGGTGAACTTTTTTCAGATATTAATGGGTCTTCCTGGGCACAGAGCTTCTAACATCCCTGAGGTGCAATAACCACATGATTTATAGCAGCACAGAGCTGCTAGCAGGGAAGACTTTGTTGACATTAGAGATCAGCTGTGCAAAGAAAAGTTCTGCTAACATAAACTGAAATTAGTGTTTAAAAGAGATGCCAAAATTGGCAGAATGTACAGTTCTTACACTCCTACCTGGTCTTCCACTGTGTAAAAAGAGACCTTAATGATTCCAACAGAAATTTTCATGAGAGAAATAATTTGATTTGTTCTGTAAATCAGCTCACTTGATTCATAATCCCTCAGATACCTCTCAGATGAGGGGCCTCCCAGAGGTAGCGTTGTGCTTTTGTTTGCCCTGCCATTTGAACTGACAGCCCAGCTGAGAGTTAGTACTAAAATGGTAACGAGATCTTATTTCCACTCTAATGGAGAAGTGTTTCAGCATGTGATAAGAATAAAATAATAAAAATATCATAGGTTTGTTAAACCTTCTGTAGAAAGGCCTACTTTCAAGAATTATTTTGTAATTCCCTTAAACCCTTCTGCAGTTCTGCAGTAGAGATACAATTATCTTTTAATCTTTCCAGGGATTGAAACCCTGAAAAAAAAAAAAAATCACAGCCTGTAGCACTCAAATCAACTTTCCTTTTTCCTCACACCATTGACTTGTGTTTGACATCTCTCTGCTGTTCGCTGAGGAGGAGGGCACCACAAGGACAACACAAAACTAATGTTTTTATTGGTGCACTCAGCACAAAATGAAGGGCAGAGCATTTACCCTCTTGATGGTTGATATTGGTATGAAAAATTACTTTTTTCTTTTTCAATCCAAATAATTTGGAATCAGTTATCCAGTGTCAAGTCTGATAATTCAGCAGGAAATATCCTTCCCCAGCTGCTACCAGTGTGCTGAAGCTCTGCCTGAGAGATGGCCCAGTCATTCCTGGTTGTTTCTCACAGGAAAGCATCCGTCAGGACAGATGTCTATAGGACTGTGCATGAAATTAGGCAAGACCAAAAAAAAAAATTGTTTGGATATCACACTGTCACAGCTGAACTAGATCTCGAAAAGGAGTCCAATAGCAACCATTTCTTCTTTTTGTTTTTATCAGTATTGAAGATAGACAGATAACTGGCTTACACTGCACAGCAAAGATGATGAGATCCACTGGGAAGAGAAGCAGCATGATTTCCCTTTAAGTGACAATTAGAAACGCATTAAATTCAGGATACTGCATCCAGTTGCTGCTGCCTCTGGGCTATTTGCAGACAGCTTTCAACCTGTATTACCTGTATTCCAGTGCATGACCTCCCACCAGCTGCCTTCCCGGAGCCTGTGGTTATCTCATACAAGAGGCACTTGAGACCACCACCTGTGGTGAGATAAAGGTTACACTGATTTCAGACTCACATTGTTGCCTGGAAATGCTGTAATCAGTGAAGAGGATTAAATCTGCTCCAGGGAGTACAGAAGATGCTCTAGGGTTGCTTTTTCACCCATTTCCTCTAAGCAGTGTCGGCCAAATCCCTTATACCATTGCCTGTGTTTCCCTCTGATGGACACCTGGCTCTTGCCAGCCCCAAGTGAGTTCACTTGCTCCCAGTGAAGGGGAGGTAGGAGGACCACTTGTGTTTCTTGATAGCTGACCTTCATCCAGGTTTCATTTTAGCTTGTGAACATGAAAAAAACACCTGCCCAAGTCTCACCTAGTTCTCTCCAACTATTTGTAAGATTAATGCACTGTTTTAAAAAGGTGGAGTTTTACTATGCATTCACCAATAACACCTTCCTCACCTGGCTATTTTACAGGGTATTTTACATACTGATTGAAGTTCTTCCTGGCTTTGTGCTGCCGGGTGCTGCATCTTTCAAAAGCAAGCAGACAGATCTGTTGTTGTGAGCTGTGTCAACAGTTTGCAGAAACACTCACTGCGTGGGCTGTTCACTATTATCTGGTTGCCACAGCAAAACCATGTAAAGGTCTTCCCAGGGGGAACCCTGAAAATCATACTGTGTGCAGAATGAGTTGGGGCTGTTATTGTGAGTTTCTTAAATTTTTATAAGGGAACAAAACCGCATTGTGAAACACAGAGCCCTTATTACTGCATCCTAAAAAACCCTTCTTTTTGGAACTGCTCCCAAAACTATCTCATCAGGTCTAGTAAGCAAAAGAAATAATTGTTAATCATAACAATCCAGAGCTGCATAGCATCAATGTCCTTTCTTCAGGCTGGATTTTCCAAGCACCTCATGAAACTGCAGGTGGATGTGATGGGATCTTGATGAACCACTAATCTGGATGCCATTAACACAGGCCATTCTGAGAGTCCCTCTCTGCCACAGGCTCTGTAAGGTGCCTGCACACCCAAGAATTGGGGAGGAGGGGGAGGGCCTGCCAACCTTTCTGAGCTGGAACCTGCTTCCAGATATCTCCCCTCCTGCCCTTTTTGTCCCCTCCATCTGACTGATGACAGGAGGAGAGGGTGTCCTCCACTACTGGTAGGGCCTCTACCTGCTGCCTTGGCCTCAGAGTGTGGCTCCACCAATCGATCTCTCTTTCACATTCTCTGATTGCTCTTAACCTCTCTACCTCCTCTCTTAGTTCAACTACCTGCCTGTGCAGGTCATCTATTTATTCGCAGCACAGACAAGTAGCGTCCCTGACTCCCGCCAGCTCAAGTGCTGGGCTCAGGCACTGGGCGCAGCCGGAGACTTGCACCCCTGCATGTCTGCGTGGAAGCGACGTCTGAGTTACCACTGTCTTCATCTTTGTGTGTTTTGCCCGAGTAACATTCGTTTTATTATTATTTATTTCCTTTTTTCCTTTGTTTCCTTTGTTATTTTTTTAATCAGCGCACACTGGTCGCTGCTTCTAGTGCAACAGCGAGATGGCCGCAGGGCTCGATGGCCGCAGGCCTCGATGCTGCCGCTGCCTCACTGGTTGCAAGATGGTGGCGCTTTCGGTTTCACCACGTTTAAACATGCCACGGTTTCCTCAGCAACGCCCCCCCAGCTGCGTCACTGATTCGAGGCCCGTGTCGGGGAAAGCCCCTTTTTACCCGAAAAGTGAATCAAAATTAAAGAAAAGACACCGCAGAGCTCGATGCTGCCGCTGCCTCCCTGGTTGCAAGATGGCGCCGCTTTCGGTTTCGCCGCGTTTCATAGAAGGCCACCAGGTTTGTCAGGCACAATTTCTGCTTGATGAAGCCATGTTGATTATACCAAATCACCTCTTCATTATTCTTCTGTCTCAGCAGTGCCTCCAGGAGGATCTGCTCCATTATCTTACTAGGCACAGAGGTGTGACTGGATGGCCTATAGTTCCCTGCTTCTTCCTTCTTTCCCTTTTTGAAAATGGGGGTTATGTTTCCCCTTTTCCAGTCATTGGGGTCTTCACCAGACTGCCATGACTTTTGAAATATAATAAAGAGTGACATAGCAACCATACACTAATAGCAAGATTCCATGATTTGCCTTTCTTGTATAGAAAAGCGAAACATGCATGTGGAAAAAAAAAAAAAAACCACCACCACAGTAAAACATAAAAACCTATCAAATTATAAAATTTCGTCACTCCCTTTCACATTCTTTTTCCATGAGGAGAAGCTAGTAAACAACACTGCCATGGATATGTCACACGTATACGGTCATGATGAGGGCACTTTGTGAGAGGCAAAAGCAAAATGAAGAGTAATCCCCTGTTGGCAGGGTGTGCACAAGCTGACATTTAACGTCAATGCGTAATTAAGCATGAGAAGAGATTTATTGCTGGCTGTGATGACCAGCAGCATTGCACCATATTGTCTCTTTTATTTCTAGAAAAAAAGAAACATTATCCATGGTTCTGTCTTTGCGTCACACAGTTTCAGTTATTAAAATACACACTTTTCAACTAAATTAGACAGAAGTGTTGACATTAACTTCAGAAATACCTCAAACTTATGGTGAAAAAACCCAGGAATTAATTGTATTCATTATCATTCAGATCGATTTGGCAGCTTTCAGAGATATGAAAAGTTGCAAGTGTGTAAAAGATGTTTTCATCTTTTCTTATGCTTGGATTTTCAACAGATAAATAATCCTTAAGCCAATCCTTTTCTATTGCAGATAGCAGTATCATCTAAAACATTTCAGAAATGTCCAGTCCCATTTTAAAAGTCATCCAGATTTTTAATGATTTTTCAGAGTTCAGCACCTACTGGTGTTAGGAATTCATTCCCATTTTCTAGGAAAAAGTATTCATCATATTGACTTGACCCCCATTTATATGCCTTGAACTTTAACAGAGCTTTTTTGTTTTCTCCCTCCTTTATGTGTTTATAGATTTTTCTCTCCCAAGTTTTCAATGTTTTAGATGGAGTAGGACAACTTGTTTTAGCCTTTTTGCATAAAATGCTCCTTTTCTTATCTTTAGCAGTCCTCCTCTACAGCTCATCTTTGAATGTCCAGGATCAGAAGTTAACAGAGCATCACATCTAAAGGTCTCTGCAACATCTTCTGCTGTGATTCTAACAAGCAGCATGTCAATGGAAATATTTCTTCTAATGCTTTTTAGGACAGCTTCCCATTTTATTTTTTTTTTTTAAATCTAGCAGATAAGCAGCACGTGAGCATCCCATGACTGATAGATGATCCCACACATCTTATTAGCAGACGTTTTTTAATTAATGTGCAAGTACAGAGATTTGTGTTTCATCCAGCTGAGTGTCACCCCTTCTGTAACTCTTGTCTGCCAGGGTACCCAGGTCATCTTGGAGGATAACATCATGTCCTGCAACACTGGTCACACATCTTAGCTTCAGGCTACTACAAAATATCAGCAGCAGCACACACTTATTTTTCATCCTGTGGAGATTAATATAAACACATTGCACAGTGTCACTGGCTAGATACTACCTTTTCAGTGAGTGTTTCCTCCTGCCTTGCCTGAGCAAATGCTCACCCACCCTGGGAATCTTCTGTTCATCCCTACATCCTTCAGTGTGACTGAGTTTCCAACACAGCTCAATGAGAAACCTGAAGCCCAGGGCATACTACATTTCCTCATTTTTAGATAGAAGCCTATCCATTTACACAACCACTACACACCTTTGCCAAAATTATGCTGCATTTTCTCCCATCCTCAATTAATTAGAGGCATAGCATTTTAGTAGTAAAAATTCTCATTTCCTTTCCCATTACTTGTTATAACTTCCAGCTCATAGTCAGTGCCATTGTTGCTATTGAAAACTGAATCCAAGTATTAGTTTAATTTTGGAGTCACCTTTTACAAAATTTTCACTGCCTAACAGATTCATTTCTCTTCCTGTATGACTCAAGAACTTTCTGTTATTTGTTTTAATATGCTTTGCTAGGTCTCACTTTGGCATGTGGAAATTTGCACTTCATTCCACCCCATTTTGACCTTTATAACTGCTGGTGGTCCTTTTTCCACTCTTTGAAATCTCTCTCTCTTCTAATCTCCTTCTTAAGGTAGTTATTTATCTTACCAAACCTGGAGAGTTTCTCTGTAAGATTTTCCTCATGGCTGGAATACAGAATTCTGTCAACAGAGAAATTTGTGACCACTCACGCTTTGGAACACTTGGGTTCTACTGTCATCAGTACCACTTGTCCTCCAGCCTACACCAGACAAGTTAGGGTATCTCATAATGCTTAACACAATTGCCAGTAGTCTGCATCTCCTTAGCACTGTTACGGTATCTATCCATACCCATTGTCATCCCTGATAACCTTCTTTCATCCTGAGATTCAAAACAGCATTGTTATCCCAAGAATTTATTTGATCAAATGATTGTGATTAGAAGTAATTGTATATTATTCCATCCTTACCTTTATTTCTGTTTCTTTTGGACACTTTGGGGTTTTAATACACAGCCAGGAATGCTGTTCCACTTTAAATATCTTGTTAACAATCATTTCATCAGTACTTGAAAATTGTGTCTTCAATGTTAACATCATTTCTTTTCAGCCAATTTCTTTACCAACTGCATAACCTTTTTGACCTGACAACCTTTCTACTGTTTCTGTATCCTTCTCAGGAAGAGACATTAAAATTAAACAAGTGTTCCTTCATCTTAATAGATTTTTACAATCATGCCCCATAACTGAGCTATCTGAAGGTCTTATTACTTAGCTGTGCATTTTCTTTCCTTTCCTGGGATTTGGCAGAATTTTGGAGAATAGTTGCCATTGCTTAAAGCTTCTCACCCAGCCAGATATGCCATCTTAGGTCCTCTCCAGCACAGCCTTGTCATGCTACTAGCTCCTCTTTCTGTCAGCAGACTTTTTGGGATTTGTTTGTTTGTGTGGTCGATTGTTTTTCCTTGTCCCCACAAGACACTATTTTAACTTGCAAGTGCCCTTCATCTCTTCCAAGCTTAGAAAAAGAATTAAGCAAGACCAGAAGGCATATTAAAAAGAAATGCATGGAAGAAATAAAGTATGGCACGACGCATGAGCAGGGAGGGCAAGGGACTGACCCAGTTTCCTCTCGCCTTTTACATAGGGGAAGGCAGGAAGAGGAAGGGAATACATGACCCTCTGACCCCACAGGGTCCAAAAGCCACTACCTGTTCCCCCTTTTAACCCTTAAACAACAACACCTGAGTGAAAGAGAAAGCTCACACAGCTCCCTGACCCTGACCAGCTTTGCTTTGCATAAGCACTATGAGCTCAGCCAGTGATTCTCAAAGACTTTGGACTTCCAGGTGTCTCAGAA
>WEIS01001164.1:303-49046 GCA_013389965.1 Todus mexicanus | reverse complement strand
CCAACCCCGAACATTCTATGACTGTAATTCTACAGGATAGGATGGACTCCACGAGAGGCAGAAAAGCTATTTTAACCTTTCCTATTCCAAACCAGCTCTCAACATACTCCCTTTTCATCTTTGGGACAGGTATCTTTGGAACTCTTTAAACCCTGTGATATTTTACACCTGAACTGAAACGCTGGAGACCTGTATTTAGGATGTGTGATTTGAAACTCAACATACTTGCTTTTGTGTTCGGGATTTCCGAGTGTGGTCCATCCCCTTGCCTTTCCTTTCATGCAAGGCGCTACTCCAGTAGGAAAAGATACTTGTCAAAAGAAGGTTAAATATCCGTGGATTTATTGTCACTATATAATTCGTTTCTGCCATTAAGAGTACATTTTAAGAGCGTACAAGGATGAAAAGAGCAATTTTCGTTTCAGGAGTGGAAGGGAAACTTTTGCTAACACAGTATTTCTGTAGGTAGAGTCACTGCCTACAATGAAGACACTGAAATTGGTTGGACTAGATGATCCTTGAGGACCTTTCCAACCTGGTATTCTATGATTCTATAAATGACCTAGTGGGGGAGGAGAAACCTGCCAGCCACAAAAAACACCTGGCAAGAGCACTACAGAGAGCAAAAGCTCAGAGTGGTTATGCAGCCTCACAAGATCTTCTGCCATAAGCTGGAAATTACCTTCAGTGTGTTCTCTCTGCCCTTTATCCCTTCACCTGAAGCCCAGTATAATGCAGTCTCTGCAGCAACATCCTCTCTGCTTAGACCCCTGCTAACACCAAAATCTTCTGCTTTCAAAGAACAGCTGACAGCATTTAAAGATCTAACCTTTTCCGAGGGGAAAACCTGGCCAGCTCTCAGACGCAAAAGGAAGAACTGCTTCAGGTACCAGCTAATCCCTCGAGGGAGGTGGGCAATGCTGAGAGCAGAACCCAACCTTGATACATCCCCACCAAGTGCACAGACCCCCAGGGTGAGCCAAGAGCACGTGAATGGCAGTGCAGAAGAGGTGAGGCAGAGGATCCTTACAAGGAGGACCTTTTTATTCTCATAACCCAAGTATACTTAATTCAGAAATCAAATAACTCGGGGAAGGTAACTTTAACCTTTGCAATTGTCATGAATTTTCATCCAGTTCAATGCATAGCTGTTGCTAACTTTGTCCTGGTTCCAGAGGTACATGCAGCACAAGCAGCTGTTAAAGCAAGAAGGGTAATACCACCAACATCAGTTTCGTAGGCAAGTGCTGTTTAGCTCTCCATAAATTTTCTATTAGAGTGTTAATTAGAAATATTACCACTCCCAAACCCTCCACTCCCCACAGGTGATAGCAGGATAGGCAAATTAGTTGCACAGGCAGGGACAGGAATTTAAGATCACCTTGGATTTTTGTCTATGGATTTCAAAAGCTGAAGAGGAAAAACCAGCATAGTCATACGAACTTTTTATAATAGACAAAGAATCACTTTCAAGTATTCCTTTTTTTTAAACCAAATTTACTAACACCCTCAAAGGGGAGAGGAGGTAAGAAAGAGCGTGTTTCAGCTATGCAGAGACACAGTCATCTGCTTTTTTAATTAACTGGATAGAAAGAGACAAATACATATTTGTTGATCTACACATTCATTCCACTATCAGCCTGATTCCTGGACTGAGAACTACACTCTATACTAAGAATGATGTAGCATGGATACCAAAGCTTTAGCTGTCTGGTTTTTGGAGAACCTTTTTATTTCCCCAGTTATATAGCTCTTTCTTTTGAGAAACTCCAGGGTCAGAGTCTAGACTTGACCTATCAAAAGAATTGATTCAGTTTTCACATCTGCTTCTTCTTGTCATCTTTCTTCTAACAGTGACTCACTCTGCCACAGGGTAGGCAAATTACTTTGGACCTCTGCTCTTCTCCCCCAAAGCTTCAAAATCTTTCTCTTGCTATTTGACTGCAAGTGACTGCCATCCCATGAACAGCGAGGGCAGCTTGCTCCCGCCACTCATTCAGAAGAGCACGTCCTTGGACACAGCATGTAACCACCACATATGAGGCACGGTTATATGGCTATGAGAAGAGACAGTTATTGCATGACAGTGGAGCAAAACACATTATCGTCATACAATAACCATATTCTGTTTCATGACCAGTAGTGAGTCGTAACATATAATCCTCTGCCACTTTTGAAGGCATTACAGAGTCTGCTCCAATTAAAAATTCCATTATCATAGGCTAAATTACCCCCTTAGCAACACAATAGAGAAACCAAATATTTTACCTTGGTAGACTTCTTTGTAAGTGGATAACAGAGACAAGATGATGATGTTATTTGAAAAGGGGGAAAAGAGGCATTTAACATAAAAAGAGAATGCTATGAAGAACCGCATGTATAGACAACACTAACTTGATACACCAGAAAAGATGCAACTCAGCTTAACTCTCCGAGGAGGATCTGCCTAACAGTGCATAAAGTCAAGCGTAAGCATGAACGCGTTCTTAGTGGACTAAGGAGAAAACACTACTTACGACACCAATTCATTATTCCATAGTTACTACAGTCGCCCAAAACAGTTTCACCCTGATAAGGGACAAAATCTTCTGACAACCTTCTTGTACATGAATACCAAGAATACTGAAAGGCACAGTACTACTTCTAAACTTGATTAAACTATGGAATAAAGCAGCGTGCTACTTAAAAAAGCCATCTTCTTTGCCTCTACCTGATATAGATAGCATTTCAATGGAACTTGAATACAACATTAACTGAAAATGCCAAAATATTTTGGCATCTACCATTTATTTTATACAACATTGGAACATGTTCCGAAAGACAAATGCAGAAGTATTAAGTACAGGTTTTCACTAGTATTTACAGAAAAGATGCCATGCAAACTTTAGACAATATGTATTTACAAAACACAGTACCATTTAGCTGACTCTATAGCCCAACTAAAAATAGATTATGAACCTTACTTTAAAACTTGACTAATAGGTAAAACCTTAGCTATCACCTTCTTCCCAAAGAACAGTCCTAGAGGATATAGAAAAAGTTTCTTTAAGTTTATGGTTGAAGAAATAATGACTAAATTCTCATCCAGTGAGAGCAGATTGCTTATAGATTTCAAATCAGTTTTTCTCTACACAATTGACTCTCCAAAAATTCAAGGTGCTTTCAAACTTTTAATTTAGAGATATAAAACAACAACAGGCATATTACTGCATAGGCTACAGCCACACTCTGCACTTAAAAGATGCTAATTTATCTGATGAATGCCATATATACATCTGCTCAAGTGGTTCTGCTGATTTGTGGGACGCAGAGCTGTGTAGAAGTCATAGACTGAAGCAGAGGAAGAACAGTTTTGGTACACGGATCAACAGAACTGAAATGTCCAAGGTTCAGTAACTTCTTTGTAAAATTTAAAGCTAAGTCAATGAACAGCCTGGATGCAGGGAATGAGGGTGTCAGGCTCTACCTCTGCCATACTTTATTACATAAATAACAGCATGCTTCTGCACCTGCAGCATTCATCTGCAAAAAAAGTGATGAAACCACTGAATATTCTTCCCAACTTGTTTCAATAGTAAATAGACCAGGCAGAGGCGGCCTGTTCCCAGCTACTAATACAGCCTCTAGAATGACGAAGAAATCTTGAAAACGCTGGAATATAAAACGCAGTGGTAAATCTGGAATTATTTACATCAAAAATGCCTGAGAGATTGTCTTTATTGCCTTATGGATTAGCAAAAATTTCTAACTTGAAGCAATTTGAAGAGATATGAAGTAAATGCATTTCATCATCAGGTGTCAATTCAGAGTATAATTTCCAACAACAGTATTAAATACTGTGTCAATGACTTGAATCAGAAGACAGGAATTTGTAATAACAGAGGGGAAAAAAAAAGAAGAATTTTTTCCTGTTGTTCTTTATCAATCAAAAGTTGTAATAATGACTACTTCAAAAAAGACCTGTCAGTAAAAAGATACATGCTTACTGATGGTGTTAACATTATATTTTAGAATTATAATGCGAGATCTGAATATACATATAGCTGATCAGAAGTAATATTCGTGAACATTTAATTACAATACTCCTTAATGGAAATAATTTTTATTTAACACCATTGTACAATTACAGATTGTATAACAGTATTGTTAGATATAATAGAGTAAAAAGAATAATTTAAACTTCAAGAATTTTCACAGTAACATTTCATGTCACAGCATATTTCATATGCTCATATCCTCATTTTACTATAATTACAATGTCAGAACTATAGGGTTCCCCAACAGTCATAAGAATCTGAAAACTGAAAAAGGAATAAAACACACACTGGATACTGAGCAAGTTTTCTTATCCTCACCACAGAGAAGTGAAACACATACACAACTGGAATATCTCTCTCTTTTTTCTCATTTAATAAGCAATCTTTTACACCTCTCCCACCACCTCTCCTAAGAGGCACTGACTGGATCGTTTGGATCTTAGATTTGGTAGTGAAATCACTGACAGACTGAAGCCAGTGGCAACATTCCTACAGGAACTTAATGGGGCCAGAAATTTGATTCTTAATACGTGCATAATCTCCTCTCTCAACTTTGTAAGTGGCAAAGTCATTCCCAAGTATAAATTTCTTCTCCAAAGCGGCTGACATCCTCCCATCCCAGTAGCGACAGAGCTCACCACGTGCCATCGCATATAGTGTTCAAACCTCCCTGTCATTTGGAATCCAACAATTAATAGCTACCATGGAACGGGTAGTGGTTTTGACAAGGCAGCATTGCCGAACTGCATTATTGACTCAGATTTCATAATCCTTTGAAATGCACAGGCGGATTGTGAAAGAAAGAGGGCTATCGCAAATGCATACATTGAAATGTCTCCAAAAGCCGTACCTCACAGTATATTTCAAATCCTTTAGTAGGAGAAAGCAATTAAAGAGATGCAGGGAATAAACAGGATTAACATGTACGCTTTTTATTTAAGCAGACTGAGGCCCTGTGAGGGGTTTTTTGCAACAATTAGTTCCAGCCTATGAAAGTCACAGATACCGATACTACATCTTCACATTCTCCTTGCCAAACCAGACACCCTATTCCAATCTCTTCATTTCTAAACTGAGTTTGCTTCCAAATATATCGCCTGCCACACAAGCACACAGAGGGCACACACCTGTAGTCCCTTCCCACTGGGTAGCGCCATTCCTGGACTGGAGCAGGTTGGGGAAAGGCAACTGCTGATCTAGGTCCTGGCTGCACACAAACACTTCTACTCATAGGGGCTCATTCTTGAACTGAGCCTGTGAAGAGCACAGCTTGTAGCAGATGGGACAGAAAAGGTCCCTGCATGGGGCTGATTTTCAATCTGCCTGCTGGCCTCAGCAAGAAGCCGCTCAGCATCCCTTCCAAGCTGAAGACACAAAGCCACACAAGGCAGGAATAAACCTTTCCCACAGATGCCCATGTCCATCTTTTCCTACAGACGCCATCAGTACGTTGCAGGAGCCCTGCGGCAGCTGCAAACACACCAGGAGGTTTCCTCCATACAGCGAGGAGGCGTTAGATGGGACCGTATGTGACTTGGCTTCTCTTTCCAACTGTGTGAGGGGGAAACCAAGAAAGCCCTCAGACGTATTTGGACCAGGCAATCCCGCTCATGCAGGTCTCCCCATGCCTCAGGCAGATGGCAAAACCAGTTTCCAGCCCACCGATATAGAAGCAGCAGGACAGGAGACTCTCCAAACACTCAGTACACATCTAACATCCCTGAGTGGACTTTATGCTCCAACTGTGTGTGTTGATAACCCTGTGTGTGCCTGCCCTGGAGCTCACACTGCCATCCTCAGTGGTGTTCAGCTTAGATGGTTGGAGATGCTGCTGCCCCTAGTTAATACAAGTCATCAGCTGGAGATCAGTGATCACTGACCCCTCATTCTTCTGTGGGAAGAAAAAAAAAAATACGAGTCCTGAGCCAAACATGCAAAATCAGGCAAATTAGCTGAACTCTGCTAACAGCTTAAAATAACCTGTCTGCCTCTGGAAGGGATTTGGGAGCATTCAGAGGACTCCCACCACAGGCAATCTGTGGGGAAGGTAACTTGCAAGAAGAAGAGTGCTGTGCAAAGTGAGTTTCTCCATGTCCTCATCTGTGCTTCATTCTCCTGCAGTCTTCACTTTGTGGTACGGCCAACCATGCCTCTGAGGACCATAACACACATATGGGAAAATATGGAGAATGCATACTGTCAAACTCCTGTTCTTAACGCTGCATGCAAAATCAAGCTAAAAGAGTGAGGTTTTTGCAAATGAGACAATCAAATAGCTCGCTGCTGTCCTAAAAGCTGGTCTCATTCCTGGCCATGTTCTTCTGCTGCCAAACTTGTGTTGGCTCTGGCACTCGACAGACTATAGGAACCTATTCGCTTTAACCCAGCAAAGAACCAGCTCAGTAGGGTGGGTGGTTCTGACAGTTTAGTGAGACAATTTAGCTAATACCTACCAAGAGTTAAGGGTGGGTAACTAAATACCCAACTAAGCAAGATGAAACGACTCCAAGGATGCAGTGGAAACGCATGAGTTCAATCTTCCCCTTAGTTGGTGGCTAAGTTATATTGCCTCAGTTATCCTACAAAACTTCACCTAAGTGCTAAGAGATCACCATCCTACAACCCTTTCTTTTGCCCTGAGCTCGAGTGCTTCCACCACCCAAAATATAAATACGAACTGAAATGACATAGGTTTGCTGTCCTTATCTGGTCCCTCCTACACCTCTCGTCTAAATGCGCATCTGTACTAGAACATCAGCTAAGGTGTTTATATATCACCTTGTACAGTACCCTATATTTACTCACATAAAATGACTGACAATAAAGCAGACAATATTTCCCCTCACCATTCATATGCTCTTCTGCAGTAATTTCAACCTCTTAACTCTTCTCCTGTAGACCAATACACTTAGAATAGCTAAAGCCTTTTCATACCTGGTTATTTCCTAACTTGCAGTTCTTAAACTATGTGAAATAGTGTACATTTCCTTTGCTGAAACGACTGACATCTCAGTTGCTATCTTCTACATGTGTTTTCTTCTTTTTTTCAAACAACAGTCTAACCAAAGTGGCCAGAAACTTGCTCTTTACATGGCTTATAGATCACTACACCGTCTTTTCTGGGTAATCAGACTGTAGAGGGGGATTGAACGAAAGTCTTCTGCCAGATCTTTATGCTAATTCTCACAGGATTCTGATTTCTCAGGGTTTACTCAAGCTCCTACTCTTGGTAACTCCATGTAGACAGTGCAAGTAGGAGAAAAAAAATCAGACCAAAATTCACATTTTCTGTAAACCTTCCTATGCTTTTATGCTACTGCATTTGACCTTTATAATGTTGAACAAAATAAATAAATAAAAATGTTTTTCATCTGTAAGAATATAATCCTTTGCCTTTAATCTCTGTAAAATAGCAAATCTTTCAAAAGTAAATATTTGAAATAATAAAAGGTGGCATTCTAATGGGCAGTCCGACGAGTTTTAAAATTCTGTGGTATTCCAAGAAATACTTAGCTGACAACAACTACCAATTTCAACAGTCCACTGATAATCTTCCTATGCTTCCACAATTATAGCTTTTCCTTGTACAACATACAATATTGCCTGTCTTATTGCCAGTGACAGATTGTCTGTACCTCGAGTTTCCAGTACGGGTGCACCAGGCTTCAAAAATATAGTCAGGCTCAGAAAAACGTAGCGCTTAAAAAACTCAAGAGCATATAAAAGTTTGACATATGTGAATAATCGATAGTAGATGGCAAGCAATGGCCAAAAGCAGCACAGGCTGTTGCCAGAAGGCACACGGCAGCCCCGCTACCGCTGTAGCAACTCTCCACATTGGCTAAACAAGAACGGTAGTATCAAGGGGAATGGCAGGCGAAGTGGGAAGTTTTCCAGAACCACATTTACAACCCAGTTATTTAAATATACCTTGCATAAGAAGAGATGAAAAGGGGTCAGTACAGGGACAATACTCTGCCAGAATCAGGATGTAAAAATACAGCAGACAGCTTGAACATGAAGTACAATTAACACGTCATCATGGAGAGAATCCTTGCTTTTCCAGTATCGTGTGGTTTTTTGTCTTTTCTGGAAATCTATAGTTGATTTCCCCCTCTCTGCCCTTGGAAAGCACTACAAAAATCTGTAGCAAGGGAGGAAGAAAGGGGGGGGAAAAAAGGTGTGGGGAACAAGACAGGAGTTTACAAAACCTAAGAGACAGGGTCAGGCTGTGAGCAGAAGCACCGAAAGCCCTGCTTTCTCCCCAGCCCTACCACCAGAGCAGGGCTCTCTGGTAGCTCTGTAGATGATCATGACCTGGTTGATGGAGGATAGAGCATTGCTGACCCAAGCAATACTATTCTCTGCCACCACAAGTGCTGCTCTTGCTCTGTCTTCTCCTAAGTTCAGTCTCTCATGGGTACCACCGAATTTCCAGGCTTCTTGTAACTAAAGGCCAGACTTAATGGAGAAGGCTTAGAAAAGCCTGCAAGAAAGGTGAGGAAGAGCCACAGCTACTCTCACCAGCTACAAAATTAGTGTCTCCCAAGTCTCTCCCAGTGCTATTCATCAACTGTGGTTTTTTTTCCACATGGCTGTGAAAAATCAATGAGATTTGTGCTGCAAGCTGATCATTATGACAAGGAAAGCTCTGCAATGGAATTGATTTGTTTAAGTCTGACACCATTACTTACACTTTCCCTCAACTTTAGGGGACAGACCCCTCAAGAGCTCAGACAAAAAGGTATCAGGGCTCAGCCTCCTTGCTGTGCTAGCTAAATGAGTCTTTTTCATTGAACAAAATTGGCTTCAGACCAGTTAAAATGAATGCAAAGCAGCAGAGACACAGAGTGCAAAATGGTTCAGTAAATGAATGAAACCAGATTAATACATTTTATAAATTACATGCAGCAGCAAAGATTAAAGATTCTGATCTGTCCCCTGTGTTTTGTCCTCATTTCACCTTCTCACAAGTGTAGCACTTGACTAGCAATATTTCCATAAAATCTCAAACACTAAATATGAGAAGAGTCTATCATGAATATGGAAGAGAGAGAACCAGAATGAGGCACAAAAAAGCTGGTTGTCATTTTAACTCACAACTATTAGTTAAGTAGCCTGTCCCAAAAGAAATCCACCCTGAAGCAAGCAAGCATCTTGATGGGTTCAGCAGATGTACCAGACAATAGACAAAGCACCGGGGCAGGAGTTGAGAGATGTTTTCTGTCCCTGACACTTCAGTTTTCAGCACAACTTTGGACAAATCATGTCTCTTGTGCACACCCATTTCCCCTTCCACAACTGTCAACTCAAACAATGAAGTCTGGGGGCACAGACTGCCTGTGGATTTGAATGAGCAGATGACTCGGGGGGGACACACTCTCAGGTGAAGATTAAGCACTGTTGTAATACTGTTAATAATGCACCAACTGTAAGGGAGTCCTGTCACCTGGCTTGTCATCTAAAGGATCAGTCCTTCATACAACAACGTCCCACATTCCATCTGGAGGGAAACACCACACAGGTACTGGAACTCCATGGCTTTTGGTATCTGTATTTATAGGGCCAACAAACAACAGACACCAACTGCACAGACACATTCCAGCATTTGGAAGGAGGACAGTACACACATCAAAGTGTTTCATGTGATTAACAGACACAGCCTGCATCTGAATGGCATCTACCTATTAGACTCACAGGAAAAAAAAAAGTACGAGTCCAGACACGTGCGATAACAGGTACAAAAATCCTCAAAACCTCACACTAGAATCTGACACCCATTTTACCCTCTTCCACTAATTACATTACTGAATCTCCCCAAATCCTAACCTGAAGCAGTAGAAACTTTACTACAAAACAAGACATTGAATTACAGCTAAATAATGACAGTTATTAGTTATACAATAAAAGTTAAAAAAACACAGACAAAACAAACAAAAATACCCCAAACAAACAAAGCAAGGAAAAAACCCGAAAGAACATAACCAAAATAAAATCCACCCACACAGTTTCTTTAGGTTAAATGATGTTACCACACAGGCTTTGCTTCTGCTACCATTAATACAGGAGATTCAGAGCATGTTTCAGCAACAAAGTGACTAAGCCCACCATAACAATTTTCTTTGCTCCAGATCTGTTTAGCTGCCCTCCATTCTGGGTCAGTTTGTAGTCATTGTTAGAGAAAAAGCACAAAATAAAAGCAGAAGAATGGATATTATCACATGACACTAATGTCTTTACTATTATTTTGTTCCTCCTATTGCCATACTAGTAAAGCTCAAAGATCATGCCCACCACTCCTCAAACATCAGGAACACACTGTGCAAATGTCATCAAGTGAAAAAGAGAGTTCAATTTCCCCAAGAGATACTTCCACAAGAGAAAATGATAGACTTCATAACAAGTTTGCAATGCAAATAAGCAAGTTAAAAGCCGTAATGGTATGACTCAACACCATTTTAAGTGGGCGAAAGTGCTCTGTTACATCCCATTGCTAATTTCTTTTTAAACATTAATTATTCTCTAGTGAGAGGATTCCTGTGTCTGCAAGCAGGTATCACCGGCCTGTTGAAATAATGATGCTGCGATACATTTCTTCATAAAACCAGAGGAATTTCTGTTCTATGAAGACCACATTCATTGTTACAAGTGCATACATATACACATATTTATGAGCACACAAACCATATCACACAGCCTTTGGGGTCAAAAAAATCAGGAACAAAAGAAGTTAGACATACAAGACAGTATTTAATTTCTGTGTTACCCATTACTCTTCTTGCAGAAGTGACTGGATCTGTGGACCCCTATGCAAGAAGACTGTTCATTTTCATAGAGCGCTTTTAAACATGCTGAAGAAAGAGAAGGTTAAAATACTGTGCAGCAGGTAAGAGTCACAGCAAGAAGCTTGGTGCCTACAGCTCAAGAACAGACTATAACGAGGAGGAGAGCACAAACACAGCTGCGCCTCAGAGAAAATGGAAGGAGTTTCTTAGGGACAGACAGGACTGTGATGAGTTTTATGCAACTCAGAAATTCAGAGCTGGAAAAAATCTTCTCTCAGGTTAAGACCTACTTCAAGAAACACAGAAGAAAACAGCAAGTTGCTCATAAACTTTGTATTTCTATTTTTATTATCTGATTTGCATTTTTTCTATTTAAAAAGTTAATTATTCCAGTACTTAGACAAATAAAATTTCACTCTCAAAGATTAAAAGCTTCTCAGTCTTTTTGGAGGAGTTCACAAAAGGAAAAGGTCTAAGAGTGTCCAACTCAAAGCTCTGGGTAATTCAGGGGCCTGTTGGTTCCCTAAAAAAACCCTCAACTCAACAACAAAAAAACAAAACCAAACAAAATCCCATATATATGTGTGTGTGTATATATGTATATATGTGTGTGTGTATATATATATATATATATATATAGGGGTCTAGCTTGGTCCTAGAGCCAAATTCCCGAACGCACAGAAGCTGACAATTTTCTTGGATTATATACTTGCTGCACATGTATGTACGTAACAAGTTCAAAATATTAACTCGAATGCTTGAAATCATGATCTTGTATTTTTTTCAGAAGTTAAAACTATTGTCGGACTGGGTTTTGCAGCATTAAGGAAATAGAAAATCCTGAGCAAGATCTCTGACCAGGTAGCTGGCAAACTCTATGCAATTCCAGGGTTGAAACCAGTATTTCAGTGTGATCAAATTCCAAAGGCTCAGGACAAAGGTGCCACATCTTGCTTGTTGCTCTATATACCATCCTTAAAATGTACAAAGAGTCAGCTGCCCAAGTTCATGAAATGTTCAACAAGGCCAGGTCCTGCTCTTAGGCCACAACAACCCCATGCGACACTACAGGCTTGGGAAGAGTGGCTGGAAAACTGTCCAGAGGAAAAGGACCTGGAGGTACTGACTGACAACTGGCAGTGTGCCCACGTGGCCAAGAAGGCCAATGGCATCCTGGCTTGTATCAGAAATAGCCTGGCAAGCAGGACCAGGGAGGTGATTGTCCCCCTGGGCTTGGCACTGGCGAGGCCACACCTCAAATACTGCCTTCAGTCTTGGCCACCTCAGTACAAAAAAAAGACACTAAGGTGCTGGAACAGGTCCAGAGAAGGACAACTAAGCTGGTGAACGGTCTAGAGAACAAGTCTTATAAGGAGTGACTGAGGGAACTGGGGCTACTTAGTCTGAAGAAGTGGAGGATGAGGGGGAGACCTTAATCGGTCTCTACAACCACCTAAAAGGAAGTTCTAGAGAGGTGGGGACGAGTCTGTTTTCCCAAGTAACAAGTGATAGAACAAGAGAAAATGGCCTCAAGTTGCACAGGGAAGGTTCGGATTGGACATTAGGAAGGTTTTTTCACTGAAAAGGTTGTTAAGCATTGGAACAGACTGCCCAGGGAAGTGGCTGAATCACCATCCCTGGCCACGTTTAAAAGTCGTGTAGATACAGTGCTTAGGGACATGGTTTAGCAGTGGACATGGAGAGTAAAGGTTAATGGTTGGACTCCATGACCTAGAAGGTCTTTTAAAACCAGATTATTCTATGATTCTACATGGGACCACATGAAGAAGTGTTTTACTCATGCTATAAGAGCTGAAGTAGCAATAGCAAATACCAGCAGAAACCAAGCAAGTTCTCCTCCTGTAGACCTCAGGTATATGATTACACTGCTGCGACATGCCCTTGTTATTCCCAGGACAATATTACTATTTCTACAAAAGGTTGTGCTATGTAAATGTACCAGAGGAGGGTAGTATTTACTTGGGCATCTCTCTATGGCACTCCATTGTGTTGCTTAGGAATGCCCTAAAATAGCAGATCAACTGCTGAACAGTTTCACTAATCTGCATGTCAGTGATTTACTTAATCCATGAAGAGTTTTGGTTCCATCAAGTCTGGTATAATTTTTTAACCTTCTTTTTAATCTTCAGATGTCACCCAGATGTTAGGAAGAGTATATTGGGCAGTGAACCTTCTTCTGTTCCCCCAATCTCAAAACTTCCAATGGAAAGTTATCTTTAATGAACTGTGCGGTGTCTGGTCTCCCATTATAATCTCAGAATATTTGAAGGCACCTTCAACATATTAACTTCTTCCAGCTGTGAGATTTTTTTTTCCCTCTGCTACTTCCTTGAAAGTCTGTCACCTCTCACTGAAAGGTTAGGAACAAAAGGCACCTTTTGTACTTCTGCAGAACTCCCCTTTCCTTCTGTGAAAAGACACTACCCACTTCTTATTCTCCTGTCTCCTCATTAGGAGAAAAACTGTTTTGTATTGCATGGGGTTTTTTTTACCTTGTTTGTTATTTTGTTTTTATTTTGTTTTAAATCTCAACAATTATGGAAGCAATCACGATTTAAAATCAAAATAAGATAAACTGGTTAAACTAATTCACCACGCTATTTTTCTCAAACAGGCAAAGGCTAGTGGCATGCTGAAATACAGCATTCTCATCACAGCGGCAAATGTTCCTTGCTTTACGTTGCTCTAGCAGCTGCAGCCCATCTATCTGTTTTATTTGGCCTTTTGAACATCTGCATAACTTGCATTCTTCAGATACTAGGTTACTTCTTGCTCTACATGCGGGGGTGGAGAAAAGGGGAGGGGGGACAGAGCTCTCCAGTTTACCTCATTTTGAAATCCACCATACCTGAAGTCAGAGACATACATTAACGTGCTTTAGATATTTTTGTCTCCATAGGGAAAAAAATAATAATAAAAAATTAAAACTTTTAACTGTTCACTTGTATGTATGTATTACAAAATTACTGGTAAGAACACCATGCATCCACTGCTCCAAAAGCATTAATTCAGGCAAGTTCTATGGCCTAATAGAAGTTACACCCTATGAAGAGCTAGAAGAATAATTAACAGATTGTCTCTTACAAAATCTGCTAATAAAGTCAACTAAGTTCCCCAGCACAGTAATAGCACAGTAAACAGGCATAAAACATGCAGGTCTTGCCACAGATACTCTTTAGGACTAGTGCAACCACTTTCTTAGGAGAAGAGTGGGTCAAACACCACCACCTAGAACTACTTGCTTTATTTTTTTTTATCCAGATAGTTCTCCATATAGGCTTCACTGCTTGTTCAAATGAAGCAAAGCTCAAATAGATAAACTACAGATCAGATTCAGAGCCATTATAATCAAAGTTCCAGCTGGTTCACATCAATTTATATAATTTGTTGTACGAGTTCAAGTACTGGTAGTTTTTCAAGCCCCTAACACACACTAGTAAAGAGAGTGGGAGAAAAAGCCTGAAGTTAAGAGTAGGCAGTGCTGGCTCTCAGGAAAGAAGGACAGACATACTGTGGAAAGGAAGAAATGGAGCTACAGCAACAATCAATATTTTCAGAAACAGCCATAACTAAATAAAACATCAAATTAAAATACATGTTTAAAAAAGTTGGATTTCCCACCATGACGCAGTCACATTTGTTTATTCAAAATCAGGCTTTTACAATAGGCTTCAAATTCTAAGTTACACCTCCCTCCTAGTTAGTCATGACGATCAGATTACAAACTTTCTGGCCTTTTTACATGTTGCAATACTTAAGAACCTATGACTCCTGACCTCAGATTAAGAAATCTAACTGAGGCAGGTTAGACCATCAGCGTGAAATGAATGACACTTAATTGTTCCATCAGAATGTTAAATGTAAAGCTGAAGAAATGTTATGTCCACAAAAGTTTATTTTTCCAACTACCCCAGCTGACCTAATTAAAAACCCTCTACCTACAAATCTTGTCCTACCAATTAAATTGAAATCACTCTGTCTAGTCATTTTTCCACTAAGTGCTACTTTCAGATTTCTAAGGCAGAGAAATACGAAACCAAAATTGTTTCTTAAGGTGATTTCTTTCTAATTTTTTTCTAGCACTACTTTAATGAACAAATATAGCCCCCTAAAAGTGATTGGATGAAGGCATTATGATTGTTCCTGTCTCTTTTCATCTGGCAAGACGGTAATGCTTCAAATGTCTGTAATTTCCTATAGCCACAGGGGATTTTGAAGGAATCCAAGGGACACTTGTAGACACTACTGAAAATCATTAGTAATTGCACCAGTCTTCTGGTTTCATCCATATTTACCATTAGCATCTCCTGTCATATATGAAGAGCGGTTGTACATGACATGAGGCATTTCAAAAAGCATTTGATGCACCTACTCCTTCCCTTCAAATAACTAGTTTCCAGGTATGTAACAGTTGGATAAAACTGAAAGAACTCTTACATAAATGAAAGGATATAGAAACAGGCCAAATTGACTCCCTGAGTCAAGGACATTTTGCTAGGGAACTGAGGAAGGAAAACCTATTACAACAATCTAGAAGAGAAAGAAAAGATCAGTCTCAGGTAAATTGCTTCAAATTTATTGCATTTATAATTAAAGCATTTTTATCTAGGCACAGTTATTAGGGGAAGGGAAAAGAAACGCAGGAGAAAAAAGATGAGTATCTAACTATAGAAGCACTTGATTTGGACCATTTACAGAACACATTCAAAACCTGCAAGTGGGCTGCTGCCTTCGTAATAGAAATGCTGGTCAAATCTAGCTGTGCTCATCTGCAAAACAATGGCATCAATGTACATGCAGTGTGTGTTTCACTATCAGCCCTAACACTTCTGCTCTACTGTACAATCTATCACACTTCCCATTTTCTGAAGAAACTATTTTTTAATTGACCACAATCTAATCTAGTTGTGATGTCTTGACATCCAAAAGGTATGAAGGATTTGGATTCAATTAGTTTTATTTTCTATGTAAAACACTGCCAAACTCATTTAACCAATCCCTCGCCACTCCGTCAAGGAACATGTCATTTACACTTCTGTTAAGCACTGGCACAAAGCAGTTTTGATGAGCACTGGAGCCACTGATGTTAGAAATGTTGTTTTCTTATCACAGCAACAACTCATGCTACAAGTTGCAATAAAATCTATTAACATTTTATTCAAATTCATGGTCGTATTAGGTCAAGTGCTTGTGAGCAAACTCTAGAGCCTGGCAAACCAGCTTTAAGACTTTTCTTACCAATTGGTTACATTTTCATAGATTTATTATTTAGCTCAATTGTAGAGGTGTGACCTAATTGCATCAGGGACAACATGTCTGTAAGGGAAGTTCGAAAAGAGCAAGAGGGAGAAAAAAAAAAAAGCATCTATGTAAGTATCCTTAGAGTGATCAACACTGACGACTAGATGAGGATGTCATTCTGGTAACAGTGATGTCACACTGTACACATGCTTTAAGTTACTTTATTAGTAACCACATTTTGCTACACAAAAGACCTATCAGTGTTACTGATACAAGCACTTAAGGTCTTCAAATGTAATAAGCAAGAGTAGATACGTGTCTTCCATATAGAATTCTTACAAATATCATTTTTCCTCTGTGGTACAAAGAAAGTGTCTATTTCTCAGATAAGGAATTTTAAAAGACTGTTAGCACCTCACAGGATAACCAATACCCTTTTTTCCTGATTTTGATGCTAGCCAGTTAGACGAAAGCATTATTTAATCTAATTGTGGCATATATCTCTGAACATAAATACTCCGAGCTCTACAGCAGGATTCCATTTGTAACTCCAAGTAATGTAAAAACAAGAGTTAATTGCCTGTACAAATATTTCAGGGTAGCATTTACGTAATCTACAGTACATTAAGTACCAGAGTTGTGCTCTACTGATAGGTGAAAGAACAACTTTGAAAGCCAACTGCGGTGCCAATTAGCTTTCAACAAATATGTACACAAGCTGTGCTCTCAGGCTTGTGCTCAGCTTCCTCATTCTCCCCAGATTGCCTGCTTTTAGAATGCTCAACTCCTTTCTACTCAAACACCCAGCTAACTTTGCACTGCTGGAACAAGGAAAGATGACAAACCTAACTCAGCTAGGGTTGTAACTCACCTAACTGTCACAGTTTAAGCTCACGATCTTGGACTAAAGCCACACTCCAGTCACAAGGATTGGACACACACCCCTGTTAGGTCTGAGCAGGGGGGAAAAAAAATAAAATAAATGTGCTATCACAACTAGCCCAAAGAGGATAAGGGCTTGTTTGTATCACTTAAACACACACAAACATCTCACAAGTCCCAGCTCCTGTGTGTCCTCAAGGAGGCTGAGCCAAGAACATGTACGCCCACGTGCATACTCTCTGCGGCAACACCATGTTTTTGCCTAACAGAGCTGTACACAAATTAAGAAACAAACTCAAGTTCACAAAACCACATGAAGAGATTTATGTCTGCAGTCTTTAGGTATAGTTGCATGGTGCTCCACCCAGAAAACTTATTTTTCTTAACTTGGAAAAGCTGATTACCTATCGCTGAGCCCTGCACTGCTTTGAGTACCCAGATTCTGTCACTCAGTGCTAGGTTGAGTATCACTGGACAACAGTGTGCAGATCCTTTGTTTTCTCTTCATAATTTGCTTAGTAGATTACCACTACCAGCATTTTAACAGACTGAGTCTCAAAGAAATATTTTGCACTCAGCTTTCCAACAAATGTTAAACCATAGCTTTCTGCAACGCTTCCAAGTTTCTTTTTCATAAAATATTTTTACATCAACCCCTCTCAAAAGAGTTATCATTGCACGTACTACAATGGAAACATTCTGCAGAAACAGGAGAGTCAAAACAATTCTGGAATTTTACTTCCTAAATTCCTTTAACTCACATAATTTATGTTACATAAATAGTAATTTTTATAATAAGGCAGCTGAAAATATGTCTAGTCTTGTAAGTTGTGTGGGTGTATGGTTGTGCTTAGATAAGTTTAGGTATCTGCATTGCTTTATAAGAATCTGTTTAAGTCTGTTTTCGTGGATATTTATGCTGTGTGCACGTTTTGTTTCAGTATTTAGGCAAAATATCACTACGCCATATTGTGTAAAGCTTGTGAAATCCTTTTGTTAGGTAAAAGTGAGCAAAGCCAGGTTTTCACTTAGTACCCTCATGTTGTTAAACTAGCTGAAGAGAGGAGCAGGAAACATGGCGAGGCATGCAAGTACAGCTGAGATCTGTGTGGCCTTGCTACTGGTGATTTAGGAAAGTAACTTCTCTCGCATTTCCTATGAAGTGGCTCACATCTCGGCTCAACAACAGAAAGGACTGCTTCACCACCAGTCGCAGACAGCCTAAAGATACTCAAGGATAAACAATTGTTCCTTTGATTCATTTATGAGTGATGAACAGATTAACAGAGTGAAAAATCTGTAGGTCTCTTCTTTCCTGCTGCAGGGTATGGCACAAATGAGCCCCTCTGGGTTTTGGCTTTGGGTTTGTTTTTTTTTTCCATTATTCTTTTGGAAACGTGCTGGTCTTAGAGTATGATACCAGGTTGGGATGTCCATTTCCTAGAGTGGTTTGTCTGTTCAACAATGTTCATCTTCCTCGAAACAAGTATGTAAACTTCTGCTAAAGGGTAGAGGACATGGTATGCATTTCACCAAAACGATAAGGTAAGCTTAAATTTACATTCAAATGCAGTAGTACCACTGTTGAAAAACAACTCAGACCAGCTTGTATAGCTCAGCACACATAGCCTGAGCAAAGGAACACACCTCCTTGCTCCTGGGTGTGACTGGCCACTGCCTCCAACTAGGGAGGATGAGCAGCGGCAGCCTGGGCGCCACTGAGCTTGCGCACTGCAGAACCTTTGGGTGCATCTTCACTTGAGAGGAAAGCCAGCTGAACATGGTGATGTTTCCTCCAGCAAAACCACATCTATTCATATACCTTTACAGACCTTTATTGAGGCTGGAAAAGACCTCTGAGATTGTCAAGTCCAGCTTACAACCTAACACCACCACATCAGCTAAACCCTGCCGCTAAGTGCAGTATCCAATCTTCCCTTAAACACCTCCAGGGACGGTGACTCCACCACCTCCCTGGCCAGTCCATTCCAGTGTTTTATTCCCCTTTCTGTGAGGAAGAGCTTCCCAACATCCAACCTAAACCTCCCCTGGTGCAGCTTCAGGCCATGCCCTCTCGTCCTGTTGCCTGGGAGAAGAGTCCGGCCCCCACCTGACTACAACTTCAAGTGGTTGGAGAGAGTGATAAGGTTGCCCCTGAGTCTCTTCTCCAGGCTTAACAATCCCATAATAAGAGCGGTTATAGGCACCTTTAACAAAGGGCTCCAAAGTCCAAGTTCAGCCATAAAACCATTTGAAATCTAATTGAACCATTTGAAAACTAATTTCTAAAGCACTTCTCCCAGATTATGGAGGCCTTGGTATCAGTAACATATTGATACATATGGGGGGTTAAGGAAAGAAAGAAAAGCTAAATACTGCTTAGAATACGAATGACTTGGAACATATCACTACAGAATCACAACAAAAGATTAAAAATACACATGATGACTATATGAAATTAATAAAGGAGGGCCATATGGAGAAAAATAACTCGCAGAAATAATACATTAATTCACAAAGCCATGTAAACTTTACGTAATTTCTTAAGTTTCCAACTATGTGTGTACATATATAAAACCCATATAGTTTCACATATCGCACTGCACTATCTCTTAAATAGTGAGATATTATTATCTCCTACTATTCACACAGTCAAACATTTTGCTCTGGTTTACTTACATTTAGATGTACACAACCATTTTTCATGATAGCACTTCAAACCTTCCCTATTCTTCTCCACACAGTATATACATTAGACCTTGCCAATTATATCAACTGCAGTTTTATTCCTCTGTAATGATAGCACAACTTGTAAATGATTTATATAGAACTAGCCATGCACCAAATTCTATTTCCTCCTCCTTGAAAAAGGTCTCAAGATGAACAAAAGATTTAACCTGCTGCTTTTAAATAAAACATACTGGTATCCTTCAGTTTGTATTCAAAATTACAGGTAACTTTTCTTTAAGAAATGTGTGCTTTCACACCTTTTTTTAAAAAAAATTTCATTTTCCTTTATGTTTTTCTACCCGTCATGTTTGTGATCTTTATCATTATTATAGTGGGGAAAACCAAAAGGGAGAAAAAAAATCAGACTTAAGCAATGTGTCAACATTTCCAGTTCTGTCATTCCCTCTCATTATTTAGACCGTTGTAGCTTCTGATTAATAATCTAAAGATACCACTGAAGGCAGTGCTTAGCCCTATCTACGTATCTGAATATTTTTAAGTGCTGCCAAATTTCTCTTCTTGCTACCACAACTAAAGAAAATCCTCAAATAAACAAAAAACAAAACAAAAAAAAAAGGTGCAAAAATGATTTCACAAAAAGCCAGACTGGTTACTCGTTTGCAGACCTGCACCTCCATTTGTAATCCACCCTGGTTGGGAAAGCTCCGAGGTACCTACAAAATGTTAACCTTGCTCATCCTTGAATAATTTTCCTTTGTTATTCAACACATTTATTGTGCAGAGCCCATTGTCAGAAGAGATTGGTCGGAGAACTGTTTCAGGTAAGGGACCCTCCCAGCTTTGCATTTCAACAGGATTTCAGAGAGAAATAACTATCCCTTGTTTTCTCACAAACCAAGCACTCCTCTCATGGCACAGAAAGGGGGGCAGGGACGAGGAATCTTTGTAAAATGTAGATCCAACAGCAAAGGGAAACACCACAAAACTTGGTTGCGTACCAAGTGTGCTCTCACACACCCGTGAGGATCTCTCAACTCTTCAGAGTTGTGGCATGTTTTATAGACAGCACAGCACCCTCCCAAATCCTTAACAGCCAGAAACGGAGGCAGCCACAGTAACCAAAGCTTTTTCCTGGTAGTTCATTAGCTGCCCAACAAGCTCACCAACACTATCTCTTCCATCCCCCCCTGCAGAGCCATGACCACCTGAAAAGGCAGCACGCCTCCCATTCTGTAGCTTCTACGTTCATGACAAAATGAGTACGGTAGCATGCTCTGAAAAATCACTTTAGAAAACCAAGCCACCCCAAACCACACAAAACTACGTGACTCATCAATTTGACAGCCTACTCCAGATTAGAAAGAAGCTTAAATTTATTTAAATATATGTAAAATGGCTCCTTGCAGATTAAAGCGAGGGTTGCTTTGATTTGGCTTCCTGCTTCCCCTTCCCATCACCATGAAAGATGGAACTATCTCACTGGAAAAATACCAACAGAGCGGGGTTTGCACCAGAACAGAGGCTGCTCCCTCCTCGATGCTGGTGTGCAAACATCGGGCATGTTCTCTTGCAAACTGAGCACTCCCTTGACCCTGCACTAGAAGGACCCAAAGACGACCTTCCATGGTGTCACGCACAAGGCCCTGAAGTGGGTCCTCAGGTCTATCCCCAGCAGACGCAGTTCACTGCTGCAGTGCAGGCTCAAGGCTGGGGCTTCAAGGCAGGAACCTGACTGCCAAAGCTGGGCTGCCACAAGGAACCAGAGCTGGACAGGGGACTTCAGGGCTCTCTGCTGCTCATGGAGTAGCCCTGGTAGTTTCTCCAGTAGGATGCAGAAAGCAAAAACCAAGGGAAGAAGAGCAAATGCAACAACAGCAAGTGCTGGTCAAAAGATTTTGTGCTCTTTCTATATGTCATTAGTGTGCAGAGGGAATAGCTGATTTTTGCACCCTCAGTGTTCCCCATTTAGTTGCATTCCTTTTCTCCTATTTAACTCCTGTCATCTTAAAAACAAACAAATGAAAAACAAATCCAAACAAACAAAAAACCACCATAGGAAAAAATCTCCTTTTATCTGTATGTCAGTGAAACTGCTTTGCTCAAATGCCAGGAACCAAAGTTGCACTAAGTTTCCCAAATTTTACCTGAATTTGTGATGTATCACCTAATTTTTGGACTCTTAATATTTGTACCTCAATAACACTGGCCTCCAGTTGTGTTAATTCTAGAACTATTTGAGTCAATTCTGAAACCAGAACAAAACTACTGAAGCACCACAGATAAAGCTCAGTTAAAATCCTGTGCTGGCTTTTCTAAACTGATATTTGCTACCATACACCTCATCAATATTATGGATTAATATCGACTTTTACTCTTCAGCTTGCAGTATTTCTCCAGCTGTATTTAATGGTTATTACAACAATTATCTGCATTTTAATTTTTCAGCATTCACATTTTTCTACTACTCTCTCCAACAGATTTTTTATTATTATTATTATTATTTGGCCCACTGCCCTTCCTCGCAGTGTCCATAATCCATGGAGAAGAGATTGCTGATGGCGTTATCACAGGCAAACAGAATGAAGCTAATGGTAACAGGCACTCCTTGCTAGGTAATTATTATAGGAGAAAGAATGCAAATGAGCCCTAATCTGTCTCACACAATGGCAGAGGTCTCGGATTTGCATTAAACCTTTTGCAGCACTCTCCCAGATCAGGGACTCTGAAGATAACAATGCATCTGCAGCACAGGCTGCTCCTTCCACTCGGCGCGGTTATTAAATTGTGCCCCCAGCAGGTACAGTTGTCCCTGAATGACTTTCCCCTCCCCCTCCCTTGCTCTGGTCTCCTCCTCCTTCCCTCTTCTTCCCTCAGCTTTGCTGCTAAAAAAGCTAATTGTGCTTGCCATTTGGCTTGATTCATGTTTACAACGAAGAAGAAGAAAGTGCTGTTTGGTAATTATAAGAGGGGAATGGACATCAGGAAATCTCCGTTCTATTCCCAACTATGTCATTTACTTGCCAGGGGACTGCAGGGAAATAACTTTGCTTTTCTGTGCATCCATGTGTTTGTTCAGCTAGAAATACAGGGTTGACATTTGTAGTGGCCCAATAGATTGCCTCCCTTTACAGTGGCACGTGCAGAACATTTGCAGGAAGCAAATGCTAGACTTTGCTTGAATCTAGGTTGAGCTCATGATAAGCTGCAGTTCTTCAGAAGAACCACTGCCTAGATCTCAATTTCCCATCTGATAATAGGTTGTAAAGAATAATGTTCTCTTCCAGCGCTGTGTCCTGCTATAAAAGGACCTAAACTAACACCTGCCAGCAAGGGCTATACTAAATGCCCATTAAGGTGTCTCCCCACTAGTAAATCTTGTAAGAAGGTGGTATAGCGATTAGGTTTGAGGTGCTCTGATCACAGGTCACATAGCATCAGGACAAAATCCAATTTTCTCAAACCTTATCATCTCTAGTGTCTTCTATTATGGTTTGATTGGACTAGGAGCGTGAAAGTCAAATGTACTGAACCCTTCCTGAGGGAGCCCCTAGTCTGAAGGCAAATCTCCTTACCAGGATGTGAGGTGGAGTAGGCTTTTTCCAACACAAGTTTCATCCTGAACACATTTTCTCCCAAGACATTTTTGTCAAATGAGATACAAGACAGCAATATTTTCTCTTCAAAACTGATCTTCAGGAATCAAAAAAATATCTGCCACAAAAATGCTTTTTTTGTCTCGACAGGAAAATGCAGACTTCCAAACTCTCTATGAATGGGTATATAAAGTAACTTCTCAGCATGTAAAAAAAAACAACCAAAGAGCATAAACTGTGTGTTCAAAGCCAAGACGAACCACCAAATTTAGCTGGCACATCGTCATTACTATTCCAGTAGCACTTGTTTAGTTTTGAATGTGTATCTGAAGTACAAACCATATGCAAAGACTTACTTCTTGGAATGAGACAGGTGTCATACTAACTCATACTAAAATAATTTAACAAATATTTAAGAGGTACTTGCTACGAAGTCATTGACATAAAGTAGCTACAGTTAGTTAAGGCGCACTAAGTGTATGGGGCCAATGATGTCTGAAAGAAAATATCCTTTTTCAGATTCCTTATAACAATAATTGAAATGCACCATATGCAACTATTTCCATTTCTTTTAAACCAGAAATTTGGGAACTTGTGTAAGGCTCTATCAAATAACTTACATTTGAGTCCTAAGCAGAGATACATACAGTCTCCTATGCCAGGCTTACAGTGAGACAGAGGGAACCCCAAGAGCCAAAAAAATGTGAGCAGTCACCAAAAACCAGCACAATGTCACATGACTGGATACCATCACTAGCAATTACAACATTCAGATACATCAATCATCCACTGTGTTTGCTCTGGAGACAGCTACGTGCTTTGTTCTTTCATCTATGAGGTTTTTTCCTTCCTTTTTGAATTTACCAATACAAATATACTGAGAAGCAGTTCCTCCAGTAATCAGGTGTGGGTATTTTTAAAGCCTCTGTAGTTGTCTAGATGGGGTTAATACTCCAGGTGCAGTCCCTATTAAACTACTGCCAGAAATCAACAAATGGATTTTGGTTTTTTAAACAACAGTTTAAAAACCCACAGGTAGAGAAAGGGCTACAGGTTTTTAATGCCATGTAACAAGTTCATTTTTCTATAATCAATTTTTTGCTCGTTTCCATCTCATGAAGCAGTAGGTGGGATAGTGCTACTTCTTTATGCAATTAATGGATTACTCCATGGTTGTCTCTAAGTCAGACTAATAGATTGCTGGAGTCCTCACCCAACATAGTATTGGGTACAAGTACTATATGGCACAGTCATTACACCTAAACAATCAGTAGCTAGTTAAAAAACAAAGTACGTATCATAGTAGAGCTTCATTTAATAATATCAAGGTTCTCTGAACGGATCTTCTCCAGTTTGCACTGACATTTGAAGTTCTTGCCACTTGGAAAGACTGAGATGGTACAACCTTCTGAACGAGCAATCTTTATGTCAGAAAAGCAAAAGTCATCTTGCACTGATTAGTTCACATGAAACAAAGAAGGAGATTTTCATTCAGCTTGTTCATAAAGCTGTAAATATTTTCCAATGTAATCTTTAGTGCTAACCTTCCAAAGCTAGGAAGCATTTTATTCAGAACGCTGCGGCAATACAATACAAGAAGGGGGTATTTTTAATTGATCAAGGTATGACAGCTACTAGAACCTACAGTTTTGTACATTTCTAACACACTTAGGTCCAGATTTGTCGCTAATCTCTAGGCTGCTCCTCCCCAGTGACCAGTTACTAATAATGGCCTACCGGTGTCAGTTTTATATCTGCATAACAATCTTCTTCCAAATTCAGGTGTAGTTCTAGAGACCTTCCAAACAGAGCCTCAGACTCTCATCCTCATTTCAAAGTCAGAGCTTACCACACCGTTGCTAGACCAGCAAAAGCATCAATGCAGAGTATCTGGCAGGACAGCCCAACCCAATATCGCTGCCCCCTGAACACACCCAGCTGACTGACCCGAGTGGACACAGCTACCTCAACACCTCCTCTTGTCTGCAGATCTGGGAGGGTGGCTGTCCTGGAGGATGGGGAACAAGGAGCACAGATGTCTTCCTAGGCCACTACTAGTTACTCTGTGACCCTTGGCCCATCACCTAAACCATGCACTTCATGACCACTCTCACATTAAGTATTAACTAAACCAGTTCAGCGGTGTTGCACAGCCAGTCAAATATTTACAGGGTTTTTAGAAGGTGCTAGATTAACCTCATCCTTTCAGTAAAAAGACAAGCTCTAAGATTTTGTACTCTGTTTTGCATACCCAGAAGTTACAATTCTGAAGCTTTGAGACTTGCAACACAAAGTTGTTAAAAAGAAAAAATCCAAACAGGAAAACTAAAGAGGGACTCAATGCATACTGTAGACAAAATATTGGCACCACAAGCAGCGCTGGCAAGCAGAGCAGTGTGCTGTGTTCCTAAGAGGGACAGCAAGTAAAATGCAGCTCCTAGAGCTGGTGATGCAACCTCACCTGAACAGCAGCTTTCCCTTTATCGAACTTGCCTCTAGGTCATTTTATGGTAAAGAAAAAAATTGCCAGTGCGCTTTCAAGGATCTCAACAGCATTCACACACACACTCCCCGCCGTTCTCACCAGCCTTTTGAGAGTTTCCCTCTATAGCAGCATTCTCCGTTTCAGGGATTCAACCTTTCAACTGAAGCATGCGAGATCACTTATACTCCTGAACCGGTGGAGCTGCCAGCCTCCCCTTTGTAACAAAGGGATTTACATTTGAATGGCAGTGGGAAGCACAGTCTTTTAAGGAAAGGTTGGTGGGGGGAAGACAATTTACTTACCAGCATCCTATTCTGAAATCATTTCATCTACCAGACCAACTTCTCCAGATCACTGAACTACAGTAACCTTATCGCATCGCTAGTCTGGAAGGAGTCAAATCGCTTATTTGAATTTACTTCAAAAAGGATCTTTACACTTAGTCGTAAGTGAAGTTAATTTCAAGGCTAAACACGGACATTTACATCAATTTAATTTAGCCTAGATTTCATCATTCCACAGAGCTTTCCTCCTCATACAAGTGCATTTTGCTCATCTATGACTTTTTAGGTATTTCCCAGTATAGCTCTGCCTTGTCGTGCACACTTGATGGCTTCCTTAGCTTTTCAAGAGAGACACTGGGGGACAATGCAACAGCACAGACACTGCTGAGGGCAGAAGATCATTTGAACAAGAGTAAGCAAGTCTGCTCCAGTTTAATAGCCAGTGACATGATGGCTTTGGCTCTCTACCTAAACACATACACAAGTAGCACCTCTCCGGTGCCTTTCTGTTCCTAAGTTGCAAATGGGTAGATAACCACTGATAGGTTTCAGGCTCTGTTAGCAGTTACCAGGCAGTATCAAACTGCTGCCTTTCAGACAACGTCACGCTCTTGTAAATCCACACAGGGCTTTTGTTTGCTTGCTTGCTGTGTAAGCAATAAAGCCTGCTATCTCCAAAGAAAAATAATAGCATCTGAAGTATGAAAGTTGGCAAATGCTAGTCGTCTCTGGCACAGAGAAAGATCTGTAAGGAACAGTTCTCCTTCTGTTTTTAAAATGTTATACCTGCGCCTGGTTTGATTTGTTCTCCTGCATTCTGAATTGGCCACACACAGAGAGTGTGGCCCATGGAGTGCAGCAAGAAAAAAGGCTAGCGCACTCTGAAGCTGGTGGCAAACCACAGTCCCCATGAAAACCACATGTGCCAGACACCAAATATTTTGCATTTTGCTTACTGCTAATAAAGCTGCTTCACTTCATTAAAAGCAGCTTATCATTTTATCTACTCACTCTGATTAATTAACCTCTGGTTAAAATGAATAAGCACTTGATTTGAGGATTCTGTTAATGTGACACCAGTGAACCACTACTTGCATACTTCCATCCTTTTCCTTTCATTCTCCCTTCTCCCTGTACTAGCAGTGTCTTATTAGACGATTCAGACTGACACCTCCAGTAGTCCTCGAGCATACCACAAATGCTTTTAAAGACAGAGGGGAGGAAGAAAAGGTCCCGCAGTCCAAAACTCATTCAAGGCTCAGTTTCCCTGCTGGAATATACAGATGGATATCATCTACTTCTCACTGTAATTGTGATCACAAGCTTGAAAAGAAACAGCATGGAAAGAACAAGAAGCCAGGGAAATACACTGGGTTGCTGGGAACAGGGAGAAAACAACAGTACCGTTAATACATGCAACTCATTTGTCTTTCCAGAATAAAATTATTTTAAATAGAAAGCACAAACAGCAGTCAGTTCCATCGAAACCTGACTTTCTTAGCTCTCTAAGAACTTTCTCCCAAGCCAAATACCATGTGCTGTATATGAATAAAGACAGCTTCTGCCACAGTATATGCCTACAGATTTCACAGTTGCATATTACCGCCAAAATCTCAATTTCTAGCAGCAAAAACCGTATGTTATCGTTCTTTAGCCAAGCATCTGAAGACTAAAATATATCATAGCTGCTCATTTTGCTGGCAAACAGCACTTCACTTCATATAGCAAATTTTTTATCTCTGTTCAATTGATTTTATGAATGTCACAAATACCCAAAAGTGTTTGGGAAGCAAAAAAAAAAAAATTAAAACCCCAACCCCCACCCATATTCCCTTTTTCTTCTTTAATCTTCCTTGAAAACTTAAGCATCCATTCTTTCGCAACAGTGCCCACAGAGAGGACTGAAGGATCATTAGGCCTAAAATTATGACAGATTCAGAGTCTGAGGGAAGAGTGGAAGAGAAGAAGGTGAGGGGAACGGCACATAAAAGTTCCTGCGTCACCCTAACACTTAGGTCTAAATTGCTGCTCAATCAAGGTAAACCACAGGCAGAATATTACCAAAGTGACTGGAAACGTTACGTTATGAGCAATTTAAGAGGTCCCTTCCAAGAGAAGATTGTGTTTAGGTTACCAACTGTAGAATTACAAGCACAAGCCTGAAATTCATGGTCCAGCCAGACAAGGCTGTATGTGGGAAGGCAGCAAGGCAAGATCTGGTTTACATCACACAGCAGGACAGTAAGTGACCATGAGTCACTGATGCACTTCATCTGGCTTTTAAGACCATCAGCATCAGATAAAAAATGTTTCAGACCACATGCTACAAACCACTTCCCAGTATAAGCTTACTCAGTAAGCTCAATTTCTACAGAATTTTCTAGATGAAATGTCTTTATATCACAAAGCTTCCTACAGGATCAAGCATCTTCGGTCCTGAAGCTGACAAGCTGTTAGCACAACTCTCTACTATAATGCCTGGGCTAACTGAACTGGAGTCTTCCCACGGGGTAAACCCAAAAGGGATGAAACAGGATGAATGATCCGCACCACCATCCAAACTGTAAGTAGCATCCAGTACTCCCAACACCCCAGGCAGCATCACATTTTCTGGACCTTAAAACATACGTATACCAGACACAGTAGAAAAGAGACAAACAAAATTGGGAAACATGGTTTTGAAACATCAATGTATGATTTTGGGTTCATACTTTAAAATACCTGGTTTAAGTAAGAAAAATTTTGCTGGCTTGGGTTTTGGGGGGTTGCTTTTTGTTTGGTTTTGTAGTTTATTTGGGGTTTTTTTTCGAATGGGTAAATTGTTGAAACATAAGGAATTCAGAGGCATCTTTGCATAGCTTTAGGATGAAGCAGTATGCACCCAGACGGGTCGCTCTCTAGCAAAAGAGGACAGTCATCACTTGTAAGGAAATTTAGCAACAAACCATGGAGGTTTTTTTCCATAGCTAACTTCAACAACATTCAGATCTGATTTGGGGCTTCCAGCTTTCTTTGAGAGACTAACGGGTAGTATAAGCAAAACTAAACTATCAAAGTCTGCCACCTACACTAACACCCATGTGTTACACTTCATTCCTCTCGGACACTAATCATGGGTCAGCGCCACAGGCTCTGTCCAAAAACTCCTTCCTGCAGACTCAGTTTGTACTGCCGGTGCTCTGTGGTAGCTACTGCAAGTCACTCAAGCCAGAGCTCCTCCTAGGAGGCCTGCAAAGCTCCAGAGAGCATGAGAAGCCACCTCGATGCTCAAGGCAATTACTTACACACCAGAGATGATGGTGTGCAGACATATGGCCTCCAGAAGCGTCCCTTCAAGCCCTAGGAGGGGATGAAAATAGGAGGCGACCAATGACTCAACTGCAGTTCCTGGGGGAGGGGGAGCAGAGAAGGATAGGAGGCCCCAGCACAAGAGACACTCCACATAGGACTGAATCCTAAATAAGCAAACTCACTTTCATATTCAGAAGTAGGTCTGCATCCTTCAAACATGACAACCGCAAGGAACACTGAAAACTCCACTGCCTTAAGGACAACTGAGGCAGGCAGACCATAACTGTTGAAACTGGAGGAAAGCCGAGCGACCCAGGGTTGGCTCTGCAAACACTAAAGGGTTTTAACCAGCAATAAACCCCCATCATCGCCATAGCTACACTACCCAGGGAAGACAGTACCTTCTAGCCCTCCATACAGACACAGAGGCTCTGAGGGAAACCCTTGCAGTCTTTTCACTGCCTCTCCCCGCAACCCTATTCATTTATTCGCTTCATGGGACCTGTGAAGTCTGGCCTCAGGAAAGGGTTGACCCAGACAATTGAAAGCATTTTTAAAAAAAAAAAAATCTGAATCATGGCTCTTGCTACCATTGTAACCCAGCTTCTTGAACCTGGATATGCCAGATTTCTACTGCTTAAGATTTCTTAGACCTTGTACATGAAAGAAGTGATTCAAGAACAAGTTAGTTTCAGCTCTGAACTCTCCTCTTCATCTTTGATGGTTTTAAATGCACAGGTTTAAAACCATCTTTTTGGAGGTAAAAAAATAAGCATCCAGGTTTCTGATTTGTTTGTGGGGTTTTGTTGTTGTTGTTGTCTTGGGTTTTTTTCTGGTTTGGTTTTTCTACACACTACATAGTAAACAGATTCTAAACATACAAATGACTTGAAAAATGCACTCCTGGGATGGGAATTTTTTTCTCCTCCAATCAAGTTTTTGACATTTACATCTTCTCTGTATCAGAATACAAAATGAAAACCTGTAACCTTCATGAAATGAAAATCAGAAAAGTATCAAAGGTTTCATTAAAAAACTGGAGAGCAAAGGCTCGTTGTTAACATCAAGTTAATTAAGTACTTAAAGGCCTTAAGCAGTGGAAAAGTCCTGATTTAAGCTAGGAGATGGTTAAGGCTTTGCAAACTGAGGACTCTGGAAGAACCTGTCATCCTCTCGTAAAGTGCAATGTAGATTTGACAGACACTTCATTTTACTCAATACAGTCACTGAATGAGAAATCCTAACCCCAAATCCATCTCAAAGGATTTGTGGGGAAAAAAAACTTCCAAGGCTTGAAACGAACATCTTGTTGAAACGCTCTACAAATGCTCAGGAGCTATGAACTTGATTTATATATGAAAAGAGAAATACAAACAGGGTAAGCTTCCCACTGCGAGGTAAGTCATTACAGGCATGCTGCTTAACATACACAGTGTCATCCACCTGAAATGTTAGCTAGCAGCAGTATCACCTTGCCTTTGGAGAGGGTTCAGGTTGATACAAATAAGAGAGGAACACACAGGGAAATAATGAGGGAAATAAAAGTTCTCTCAAAAATCAGTGCAAAACATCATCATTCTAAATGCACTGACAAGAAACAACTTCTGAAACCGTATGAACAGAGGAATGCTGCTTCTTTCAAGGAACACACACACAAAAAAAGAAAATTCTCTTTGCCCAAATCTAGTTAGAGGAAATGGGAGAGGAAAGCACAGCGTTAAAGCCAGCAAACAAAACAGCAAACTGGGGGCCACCAGCCAGCCTGACCTTTTGTTGCCTTGTCCCTACCGTGCCTCTCCTCTCCCCTCTTTTCTGTCCACCTTCACCATTTCCAGTCTGAGACAGAATACATGCTTCCACATCCTCCACTTTTCCAGAACCTCCTCTAGTCAAATACATGGACAAGAATTTCCTTTTGCTCTGGTTCACAAATTTCACTATTGCATCCATCCTCTCCTCTCAAAGCTTTTCACCACGAGGAACACAGTCTGCATGATTGCATTTGATAATACAGACTCTGCTGCTCAAACAAGTTTGTGGCGTTTGCAGACAGTTTGCAGACAGTTAAAGTATGTTTTACAAAGGTCCCATAAAGGGGTTTAGTAACACAGTTTCTGGGTGTGCAGTTTGCTGCAGCATCTGGGAAGGGGTCCTGTCCAACAAGGAGAGTTTCCATCTCCTTGTGAGGACAGAAAGGAGCGCATAGAGACGAAGTGTGTTTTGTGCTGGAGTCGTTCCCAAAGCACAGCTTCAGGGGAATGATCCATCTGACATGTCACAGCTCAGGAAGCAATGTGCAGGGCAAGGAGGAGGGGAGAAGCAAGCAGGGAACCCCCTCCAAATTTCCAGTGCCATGCAAGAGGGACAAACAGGTGCATCTAGACAGAGGGACATGGCAGTCGGCTGCGCACAACCTCTGTGTTGACCCTACAAATTGAGAAGAGGTACTTGCCTCCACTGCACATCACTGTGTAAGGTGCTGGCTGGGAGAGACACAATAACAGCTACTGATGTCCGTGATCCCGCAAAACAGCTTGCGAAGCTTGCGCTTCCCTCAGCCCCCAACCCAGGGAGTTTGAAGGCATTCAGAAACTGCACAAAAACTCGTCTGGAGCTACGAATCTTAATAGCAGCTTTCCTCCACACCTGCAGCTCAACCAAGCCTCCCACACTCAGTGTGCCCTAAAATTCTGAGTTTCAAAGGAATTTTAGAGCCTTCGTTTGTCTGGGAGAAAAGGAAGTTCAGAGGCCACAAGGCAGCTTCTGCGGGCTCCTCTCAGCATGCCGCAGCATCAGCAGCGGAGGCAATGCCTGCCTGCAACAGCGCAGGCAGCTGCGTGATTTAGTCTGGCAACAAGAAGAAAAGCTATCATCCATTTTTAAGTTAGATTCAGGGAACCAGCTGGGGATCAGCAATTGCCATTTTTGAAGTGCAAGAAGAGGAGTGTAACCAGCCTTTCCATAGTAACAAAGATTAGCGGCCTGGAGTCTGACACTCCTCCTGCATTAAAAGATAGGAGACAAAGAGATAGACAGGTAATTACACAGAAGAAGCCCTGGGGAAATCGCAAACTCCTCGAGAACCCTTTAGCTAGTCTGTACGTTTCTCCTTGTCCCTGCTTCAGCTCAAGGTTTCCAAGAAACATTTGCCCATTAGGTCATTAGCTTTATTGCAGAAGGTAGCCAGGCAGCTGGTAGCAGCCGTTCAATAAAGACTCCACTTGCCTCTGCACCATCAAGAATGAGATGGGGAATGAGCAAGCGAACATCCCAAGGCACATTACCTGTCTGCAGCTTATCCTTGATAAGTTAGTGTACTTAGTCAGTCTGAGGGGGCTGACAAATGAACTCTGACAAATCTCACTGGGGCAATTTAAGACATTATTGCATCGTACTGTCTTCCCAAAGCCTTCACAAAGGTTAGCACCACAGAGCAAATCTGGCAGAAAAAATTATATCACACATTGGCCTCCCCAATTCAGAGCCTAGCAAGGTAGCATAAACCTCTTCTCAGAGCTGGTTTAAGTTAAGACATCAACTATGAACTGGAATGGCTGAGGTCTAGACAGAAGATACTGCCTCCACTCCAGGGCACACGAATGTCTCTCACAAAAACTGAGTGGGAAATGACATATCAAGGCACTGCAGCCAGTTCCTAAACTAATACAAATCTAAACAATGAGTTTTGGTACTAAAACATACATGCAATTTGTCCAGCAACTGACTTGAGTCTATTCATGCATCACAGCACTATGTATTTTATAGATCCTGACACATAAATTGAATGTCTTAAAGTGGAAAGATGGACATGGATTACATGTGGATCACATCACCAGATAACCACAGAATTTAGTTGCTTAGAAGTATTACAACAAAAGCACTGCTTTGGAACTCTCACCCACCGCTCCTGCCCAAAACTAAAAATGTCTGTAGAGGTGAAGAATTACCATCTGTTTCCAACTCTTTGCAAAAACATATCATTCAGAGCTAGAGCTGGGGTTCCAGCTGCTTCCTGTCTTATCCGTCAGTGGTACTATCAGCCGTGAAACTATGAAGGACACAAGAGAAGACAATCAGGTTTTAAAAAAAAACCAAAAAACCACAAACCAACAACAAAACCCCAACAAAACACAACAAAACCCAACTAAACAATGAAAAAAATGATACTTATCTGATTACGATGTACGTGTATAATAATAATAATTTTTTTAAAAGGACTTTTTGGAGAAACAACTCTTCAATTTGGCTTCTCCACACCTAACTCACCGTCTTTTCATCTAAGCTGATATTCAGACTAAGATTTTGTTAATCAGTTTGCAATACAACAGTTACATAATTTGTTTTCTCTGCAAGCATTTAAAACCTATCTCATCTTCTAGTTTTTCCCAAGGGACTGTATCCTGCATATAGAAGTAGAGCGATAAGCATGAGAAGCTTCTGTTTATATCACCATTGTTAGAAGGGAAATCCACATGAACCAGAACACTTGCTAAATGTAGACAGGCTTCTTCTAACATCACCTTCCTTTCCAGGAGGAGTTGAGTAGGCAAGATACCTCGAAAAGTAGATAAGAATTAGTTCTTACCTTTCTGAAGAGGCCGCCGCCAATTAGCACATTCCTGGAGCTTCTAATTCAGGTAAGAAGAAAGGAAGGAGGGTGGGAGGGAAAGGGAAAAAAAATAGAAGGAGCAGGGAGCTGTTTTCTTCCTCACCACAACAGTATTTCCTAAGAGGTGGAAAAAAAAGAAAGAAAAAAAAGAAACAAATTAGTATTGCTTTCATATTCTACTGAAGAGATTATAACTCCTCCTTGAAAGAGCTACCGTGCCTCCCCTTCTCCAAATCCAAAATACTAATATCAAAATACTAACTTGAGCTGTCCTGTATTTTCCCCTTCTACTGTCACCCTACCAAAAAACGGAATATGAAGGTCAAGTCGCCTACTACTAAGAAAAACAAAGATGGATTCATGTCAGAATGGGATAAAGTGCCACTCAAAATTAATTCTTGAGCCCTCATTCTGTTAAGTGAATGTGCTTCAGCCAAGCTCACACCCACTTTAGTAAAAATTCAAATGAGCCGCGTTTACTATCAAAATAGCTGGCAAAAGGCAAATTCCAATATGCATACTGAACATACAGGTATATATTGACATTCAAGTGCTCAAGCACTCTTCCCGGCAAGGTTCATACCTAGAATTAGGAGGCGTATACAACTAGTAATGCCTTCTATTTCTTTTCAAGACAACTACTCTTTTTCCTAAGACAATCTACTTAAAGACAATATATTCCACGTATATTGAATTTTCAGTAAGAATAATAGAAAAAAAAAAAGTATCAGAATGAAGGGAAAGCGAACCACAAGCCTTTCTGTGACTGAACATACCATTTCGAAATGCAGCTTCACTCCCATAAAACCATAATCCCTCACCTCAGACCATATGTCTCTCTCTGCCCTACTCCTAACATGAATGTAAAGAGACTTACAGACACCCAGATTTAATGGGCCCCTCCCTACCTCCAGTACCTGCCTCTGATGAAAGGCAGGAAAATCAAGTGGAAAATTATTTTAAAGGGTGCATGCAAGACATCAACAGATTTGAGGAAATGGCAATCAAGGTTTTCCACAGGGAATGAGCAAAGGGAAACACGTCCAGTCTGTTCTCCATCACATTTTGTTGGCTCATATTCATACAGAAAACTCTACCCTTTTCTGTCCCATGGAAAACCTGAATGCAAATTCTCAAAATCAGGAAAAAAGTATATGCTACCTTACATTTCTCCACACACCTCTATCATCCTTTAAAAAGCTAATTATCCCGCCTGCTAACAGCATGCAACTGCATACAGATCCTCGCCTCCCAAAAGAGATTTTACACAAGCAGCTCCAACAGATAGGAAACAACATAAAAGGCAGCACTCCCATCACAGCATATCCCTCAAAGCCGACCATGTCTGTCCAATTCTAAATGGCCACAGTTCCTGCATTTCTCTAGGGGACAAAAGCTCTCTTCTTCTCTCCTCCTGTCAGCAAGACTTAAAGCTGCAAGAATAATTCTGTCCAGATTCCCCTCTAGATAGGCAATGATTTAAAGAATTCATGAAGTAACAGTGGCAGTGTAAATAAACAATGAAAAACTAAATAGAGACTACAGAAGACGACACACAGAAAATGCGCTATG
This sequence comes from Todus mexicanus, assembly GCA_013389965.1. Taxonomy (NCBI): domain Eukaryota; kingdom Metazoa; phylum Chordata; class Aves; order Coraciiformes; family Todidae; genus Todus; species Todus mexicanus. Next base: position 13,555 of record WEIS01001164.1, on the reverse strand, counting down.
GAGAGAAAGAACAAGATCAGCGATTCAAAACCTCTTCTGCCTTGTTACATTCACCCATAAATAGGCCGAGCAATAACGTGACAACGTGAAAGAATGGATCCTAATACAAAAATTTACCTGCTCAAAAAGCAGCCCCTCCAATAGCAAACCTCCTCACAGTATTTAATTCCACTTTCTCTCGGTCGCATTTCTGCTTTCTGTCAGATTTCAGCCCTCTTGTACTAATTGATGCAAAGCAACTTAAGCCAACACCTGGAGTACTCAAATTGTTTTACTTTTATAAACGAGAGAAACAGTGCTACAAACCCTCATTGCAGGGAAGGGAGAAGAAATGACCCTCAGTGAATTGCTCCTGACACGTGTACATCCTGAGGCTATGTGCTAATCAATACCGAGCAGCTCAGCACAGCCCCGCTTACAAAACAGAAGGGAAAAAAAAAAGTATAGCCCATACTAACCACACGAGTTCTGTATTCCTAAATGTTCCAAATTGTTCCTAAATGTTCCTAAATTCCAAATGTTTCATTTGTTTTTCTTTTGCATTATTAAATCAAAAGGATTCTTTAGGTGGGATTTTTCTCCCTGCTAAGGGAAGCCTCTGACGTGTCAGGTAAAGTCTGTTAAGAATTGATACACTGGTTACATTTCAAGTGCTTAAAAATTTTACACTTTCATCCACTTGCTGGTAGGAGAAATAATTTAAAGCAGATGTACAAGATCTGGAGGAAGCATATTTTTAATTGAACACAAAATCAAGAGGTGGCAAAAAAATAATAAAAGGCCAAGTATAAAAAACAACAACAAAAAAACCCTGAAGTTTTTTAACATCATTCTCAAGAAGAGAGAAATATGTCATAAGTACAGCTTAAAGATGTAGCTTTGCGTCAACATCACTTGCCCTAAAGAAGCTGAGATTGGTCTGTTCTCAAACCCTCAGGCAAGAAAAAAACAAAATAAAATGAAGTGAAATAAAGCATTACTCCAAAGTCAAATCCTACGTGGAGAAACCCAGCAAAATGGCTTACGATATCAAGACTTGACTAAATTTCTGGCAGGAACAGAGATAATTTGTATAAGAAGAATGTCAAAATGTTTTTGGTATACAGCCACTACAGGAAGGAAATAAGCAGCAAACTGGGAAACACTGTATCTAAACCCAACAAATTGTTGACATCAACATTAGAGGAATGAAGAGGCATATGTTAAGACAAACACCCTCAGATGGTGTGTGAGTCAACTTCTGCAGTGGAATTAACTGAGTTGCCTTCCTATATTAAGCTTAATAAAAATAATTCTTGATTTCACCAGCTAGAAATGGGTTTTCATGAAGTCTTACGCTACGTATGATGATTCTCAACAGTACCTGAGCTGAAGATTGAAACCTGGACCAGAGATTCTGAAAGGTGATCTTGAATAGAAATTAACCTTTCTTTCTTTCTCATTGATCAGTGCCAGATTTATTTCTCCTACTGCACAGCAAAAATACAGTGTTTTATCCAGGCGTTATCCAAATCTAACCCACTTCTCACTATTAAACGCAAAAGAACCTGCATGACATTTAGCAGTATCTAATTATCAATTTAATTGATCCAGAGATTTTTTAAGTTCAGAAAGCAAAGAGTTTTGGGAAAGTAAGTCCCCTCACTTCCAGTCAGCACATCTTACCCGGTCGGACCCCTACTAGGAGCCTCTCAACAACCCTTGGAAGAACTACTCTGATAAAGGGAGCCTCCAATATACGCAACCCGGAAAGATTTCTTAGTTTATTGGATTTTCTAGCTCTATGATGTTTATTACTTCCATTACACCAAGAACTAGAGAAAGGAATTACAAGAGAGTGCTGCTGCATGCAGCAGCTCCCTCCCCATAACATAAGGCAAAGCAGGGTTGAAAAAGGCCTTGAGGGTAGAAGTACATCATCACCAACTCACACAATTTACAGGGCAGGGGCGGGGGGAAAAAGTATTCTCTGAAAATTCTTCAGTCCTCATTGAATAAATGGCTGCTTTTCTTCAGGTGAATTATATGAGCACTCAGTATGCACTAATATGAAATAGGGCAAGTTTATATTGTATAAAAAAAATATTTTCCTTTTTTTTCTTTTCCCCCCTGTTTATTTTTCAACCTCTTGCTCTAAGAGAGATAATAACCATTCCATGAGTATCTATTGAGGGAAGAAGTAATCTCAATTTCTCATTGTAAAAAAAACCCACAAAACAACCAAGCAAGCTAAGAAAAATAATAATAAAGTACCCACTCTGAACCATCACAATGAAGACAAACAAAGAGAGACCTTTTTCCGTATACATTCTTGTACAACCAGTAGTTGAAAACTTTCTTAGAACAGCACCACAAGTATCTCTTGCGTACCTTACTAAAATATATTAGTCTGTAGTCTCTCTGCACTAATGGCAGTGGCACCTCCCACGTACTCTGGGCAACCTCCCTTAACTTTCAGGGCAAGACTCTAAACCGAGTGTTTTGAAGCCGGGAACCTCACCTCCCCCTGCAGCAGGTTTTCTCTCCAATTTATTTTCTAATATCTACAGCTGGGACAGAGTCAGTATGAATTGAAACTTGCATACAACACAGTGCTTACACCTACAGCAACACAAAGAGAACAAGCTAGAAACTAGCAAATTCTCATTTAATTTAGTAGATATTGAAATAATATCTCTACTAACGATGCATGTATGCGTGTGTGCACATGTATGTATCTGTATACACCGAACAGAGTAAGCACATCCACCACAAACACCTGTATGGCAGATACTTGTGAAGAAATAAGCTTCTTCAAAAACAAATACTATTTTCCCAGAACTGTATTTGCACAAAGACAGGAAGCTCTTCTCAACTATCTATTACAAATAGCCAAGAAAAAGTCATCAAAATATTGTTGCAGAAGCACGGACAAGGGATAAAAAACATGCTAAGAGTGAACCAAAACACACATTTTTGATTTTCCTAGGTCTTACTGAACTCACAGGATCTACCCATCAACAGACACTTAAATAAAGGACTCTGCGCTTTACTTACATGAAATAGTTCCTAAACAAGAAGCATAATTTTTATTAATTTACAACCACCTTTAATTCAAATGCCAAATGTATTATATTTCCATATCTTTATTTAGAGGTGTTTAAACAATTCTTTTCTGCAGCTTAAATGTTACACCGATCTGTACTTCCCCATCTGCTTTCTCTGAATCCTCAAAAAAGCTTTTCCCAAAATGACATTTGTCCTTGTAAAAATCTAAGTTTACAGAAGCACTGTTCATATGCATATGTTTAGATGATATATTTATTAAAATATTCCAACTTATGCATGACATTTACCAGTCTAACTGCAACTATCACCAATAATGAAAAAAGTATTACATTTTCTCTCAGTCACCTAAAAACAGTACATACATAGCACAAATAAGTTCTTACATCCCATATTTTGTACTCAAAGCCTTGAGGACCAAACCCAGTGCACCCAAGCACAAAGGAATCTGTTCATCACTTGAAAAATTTGCTCCCTTCCCAAGAAATAAAGAAGAATTTTTCAAAACATTTGTTTCCCCCTTTTAAGCTGGATCTAGAAGGAAGCAATTCTTTCTTGAAAAGCCATGCTCCACAATCTTCCCCAAATGATTTAAGTGACAGGAAGTACTGATAAACCAACTGAAATACTAGTGGTCTTGTGGGACTCGAGACCTAGGAAATAAGGGTGAGCAAAGCCAGGTGCATGGTCATGTCCTGGAGAGTAGCATCCTGCTGGGGCTCCGTGCCAGGCTGGGAGCGTTGGCTCCTGGGTGCTACCGTCGGTGGGCCATGTGCTGACATGACAACAGCCCAAAGGATATGAGGCACAAGAAGGGGGCAAGAAGAAACATCTGTTTCACAAGAACTATCTCCATCTTACAAGCCTTATTTCATATTTTTTCAGTCTTATTCTTAATGATAAAGAAGATACACTTCACATGAGAAATCTGTATTTTTTGAGCCTTCAGTCATTTAGCCTATTAAACTCGGGCCAGTAATACGGGTGTTATTTCTTAAAAACATACAGTAAATGCATTAAATTATTGATAGTCATTAAACAGGAAAAAAAAAATTAAACAGCTCTCAGCTTTTATCAATCATTAATGCAGTTTCCACTTGCGCATCTCACTGGGTTGCTATCGTATAGCACAGAGCAAAGAGTACAAATCCTGAAGGCATGAATTCATTTTCTCTTGACGCAGAGTAAAAATATTCTTGGCAGCAGGAGAGCAGCTAAAACACGTAGCAGAATATTTGAAAGGAGGCTTATGTCTTTTGCAGTAAACAGGTAGCAATATGAGAGCGTGGCAATTTTAGGGACTGAGGTCCACCTATTTCCCCCTCATCTCCTGTAAGGGCCAGTAACAACATTGACAATCACCTCCACATCCAGCAGCCTAAAAGTGGTTACCACCACTCCAACTGCATTTACAAATTTGATCTCCATTTGAAATACAGGTTAATTCGATGATGACACGTGGGGGAGGTGGGAAAGGAGCATTGTGGTCAATAGTAAAGCATCCAGCAACTTGAGCAAGATGAAGATTTCACCCCAAGCTGTGAGCTAGCTAGTGAGCCAGTAAAACAGATAATGCACAGAAAACCCCAACTGTCAAACTGACAGTCTCAGCTCAGAAAAATGACGGAGACTGTGATTGCCTCTTGAAGCTATTGTGAACCTTTACTGGGGCAAGTTATGACTAGAGCTAACGTTTGTATCAGCTCTGATTGACTCATGTCAATATGGGGAATCTAGAGACAGATGCCAATTGGTGGCACCTTGCCTGGCTGTGATATACCAGCTACAAATGAAAGGAAGGAAAATCCCATTTTTTTTCTCCATTTTATGCACAGAATAACAACTGTCTTACAAAGCTGCTCTCTCAACTTTCATCCCCTGCAATCTTCCTGAAATTCACTAGTTTTAAATGTGGCAAAGAGGGAACACAATCTTCAATGACAAGCCAGGTACAACTGCAGCAGGCAAGGACCTACCCGATCTACCTCTAAAGCAGCTACTGTAGGTGAGCTGTAGCCATAAAAAACATCGTGTGAAACACACAAACACCAGCTCTGGCTGGTGCCAATGAAACCTTAGACCCACAACAGCTCTGCTACTGGAACTCAAATTAATTTGTTTTAAACTACCTTGAGTCTGTTTAAATGAGTTGTAATAATAGCTCTGAAGCACAGTGCAGACACATCTAAAGCTAAACACTATGCCGAGGGCTGCTCGAGAGATGCATACACACACCCAGAACCCACTTAGAAAGTACTAGCAGGAAAAACTCCTCATAACTGAAGTGTTCCACTCCCCACAATGGGATAAACTCCTTTAAAGAATTTCTGTTCATGAAAAAAACCCCCACCTTACCCTGAAAGTTACAGGATTTTTTTAAGAAGTACAGAAAGAATCTTTGTCTGCTAAGTCCTATGGAGAGTTTTTCTTCCTGAAAATGATTCAAGAATGCACGCAGCTGAGTGACAAGATAATGACAAATATTGATATGAAAGTAGCCAGGAAAAGCTGCTGTCATTGGGAAACATTTTGTAGCGTGACTGGGTTTAGACAACAATGTTATAAAATACAAAGATACTTCTTTCCAAGCATAATTAGTGCAAATCCACATCATGCAAAAAAATTAATTCATGTAAGACATGTTTATGTCTTGTTATACTGAGTCTCAAGGAAGGTGACACAGTATTTAAAGTAGTGATGCAAAAGCTATTATATCACTGAATTGATTTAATGAAATATCAGCAAAGTAATTCACAAACAATTTCAGTGTAATATTGATCCTTATCTATATACAGAAGAGTGAGAGTAATAGCCCATCTTATCAATATAACACAACCAGCTTCTACACCGGTCCAGGAATCAGCATCAACTCCAGAGAAAAGATGCTCGCCTGTCCTTCAGGCCATACGGAGCGCGCCACGGCACTAACTGCAAAGATAAGGGAATGGAAATCAGGGCATTGACATGAGGCACTTGGACCAGCTCCACAGGATCCTGCACCAAGCTGCTGCTGCTGCTGAATGAACCGCAGGCTGAGCAGACAACTACGCCAGGCTGCCGTGCCCTCCCCACTGCCATCGGCCTCCGAGGTGAGACAAAGAAAAAAGGTCTGCTTCGGCTTGTGCTCTTCATTCCTTAAAATACACTTATGGACAGTCCATGGACTCCTGACAGTGGTTTTAAGCACTTCATGGCAGAATGCATTCGAAATTTCATTTTTTTGTCGAAACGTATTAATTACCTGAAATGGATCCTTCTAGTCAAACTTTTTTCTGTTCAGCACTTAATCCATTTCTTTTTTAGACCACTCAAGTTCACATCTCTTCCCTGCCCCAAGAATGCACATTTAAGAAGCTACTATTGCCATTAAAATTTGTCGAGCCCGTAAAGCGCATTAACTTTCCAATAAATTATCTAGAATTTTTATTTTAACACCACAACCTGGATCTCTAGCTAGAAGGTGCAGTGGGAGTGTACAAATCCCTAGCAATCCCCTTCATAACCAAAAGCAAGGCTTTTCATTACATGAGTAAAGGTTGCAAAACAAACTTTCTCAGATTCCCAAATGGTAAGTCCTACAATTGCAGCTAAATCTAATGAAAGCAGCCCTGAACTAATAGTTTAAGCCTTTCAAGTTCTCATTGGTGTTTGTAAGGGATGCATTATCAGAGACGTGCATCAGAAGATGCACCATTTATTTCAACTGTTGCACATATAATTGAACTACCACAGATCCACACTTGAGGCTTACCTCAAGGTAACCTCTTGGACTTCTGTTAGTTTCAGACAGGACCTTTCTGTATTGGATGTTTGGGTCTCTGTGCGTACACACACACACACACACACACACACACACACACACCCCTACCTCCCCCTTTATTTTTATGAACTGATTCCTTGATAAAAGTTGCTTAAAATAACAAAGCCAAACAACTGTCAAACCACCACTAATAGAAGCTTTCAAACAGAGTTCCATCTCATAAATCATTTCCGTGATCTAGTTTCGCACCACCCCAGGCGAAGTTACATGCATAACAGAGAAAATTCATTATCAATATGCAGAGATCATTTGGCAACAATATCCCTACTAGTAAAGACTTGTAAAGCAGCACTATGATTTCAATGCATTGCATATGCAGTACAGAAGAGCTGTTTAAAACCCATGGCTTAGCTCTATGTTTGCAAAATCAGCAAAAGACAACCAGTTCTACTTCAGTCATTCACTTGCCTCTGAACCAGCACATGGTGGGCATGAGGAAGAGCATTAGCAGTGGGTACTAACCTGCTACTTCTGCTAGGCAAGTAATTTCAATCACTTTCAGAAAATTTGCTAATGATCAAAAAGAGTCTAGCCAGTTCAAAAGACCTCAAAAATGTAAGATGTTCATCTATTAGTTGAAACTTTTTCCTGTGCCATGTTCAAAGACAGTGCTACAAATATCATCATTATTTTTATGCTACACAGGTGTTTTTCAGGTATTGATTACATGAATGCTTCATATTATTTCGTAATTAGAACTCACATTTTAACTATTACTTGTATTTTCTTTGCATCTTAATAGAATATTTTTTTTTTAAAACAGGAAAGTTCTCCTGTTGACCAGTTCTGATGCATCTTTCCTTTGTGATAGGCTTCTGCTACCTATGGTCAATGCTTGAGCCTCTGAAGATTAGTCTCCTAGAGGAGGAAGAAAAAAATCAGTGAACCTAATCTGAGTGTGCCTATATATTTGGCTGTATTTCCCACCTCTAGCATATTTGCTTGTCTTAAAGCTCACATGGGTCACAAATAGCTCTTAAGCAATACTTTGCTTCTGGAAATTCATCCAAGAGCTAATTTCTCCTTACAGGAAATTCAGTCTAAAGAATTTAATCAGAAATCAAAGCAGAGGGCAAACTGACTGACTCCAAAGAACCCTTTACAAGGATCATCTCCTGAATGAAACTCTTATTACTGACCATTCTGCTATTCCTAACACAAAAGTGTAGTTGCACTCCGTGGATGCCTGATACGCTATGATGCAATTCATGAGTTACAGTATACACTCTCCACGTCTCCACATTTAAAGACTTTTCCACAGCTCCCATTTCCCATGTCAGTTATTTCCCCCTCAAAACAAAGAATTTGCAATACTTTAAAATAGAATCCAAGTAAGTTGATTGAGAAGTATTTAGTAAGCGGTTGTCTGAAGCTATCAACTAAAATAAGCATTTTCACAATAATTATGGCTATAGCTAACGAGAATCACAGGACTAGGATTCCAGTAAAAAGACTTCAGCTGACCTTTTGCTGTGAACAGTAACCGAAAATGCAGTAGTCATGAGAGGAGATTCAGGATCTAGGACAGAAACAGGTAATGAACAGAACAGTCAGATCCCAAAGTGCACAGCAGGCAACTGACTGTCTTTCAGCCAGAGGCTCTGAGTCTGTAAACAGCACCACAGTAGGAATCACTTGACTTCTCTGAGCTTTGTACAAGTCAGTTAGCAGAAACAAGGCTTATGTGGCTGATCCCACATCTCCTGTTTGGTTTATCCCGACTTTCACATGTCGGCAGTATTCTCTTACAATTGTCAGCTGGAGTTTATACTCTAAGAATTCCAGTTAACGCAGACCAGAACCATTGCATTTCTTTGAAACATATACACAATTCCAGGCTATTTTCTATGGCATCACCTGCTTCCCCAGTCAGCATCCTGATGTATCCGTCACGCAGCCCAGACTGCTGCAAAGGTCTCAAGCAGGTGGGGCAGGAAGAGTTGATGCTGTTGTCACCGACATCTCAGACAGCAATTTACAGTACAAAATTTAAAAGCTGCATTAGCTACAGGTGCTCTGATCATGCTGTCTGTGTGTCAGGAGTTGAATCAGTGGTAAAGTTTTTAGACAGAAAGACATCAGAAATTTTTTCAATGCCACCTATGTGATTTAGAAGGCTAAATATCACTGCGTCTGAACCAGACATATCCAAAAAGCTACTCCTGGCCTTCTGTTGTTATTCTATTAGATGTAACTACAAACTATTACCCTAAAATTTATGCACAAATATCACTTGTCAATAAGAAAAAACGTACCATTTTTGCCAGTCGGACTGTGAGAGAATTTCCCATCACACTGTGGCACATATGCAAAGCTTCTCAGCAGCTTGTTCCATGACAATGGATTTGCAAAGCAAGAACTGAGGGGATTATTTGATTCAGCATCTACTCAAGTGGCCAATTCCTTCAGGAATCAATACTAATCAACAAGCTAAAGCTTTGTAAGAAAAATCAGACAGCATTTGAATTCTTCCTGCTGCAGCAAACCTGGCTCTGAGGCCTTATAGTCCAATGCAGACACATCAGACAGCGCAATTTTGGAAAATCAGTTTTGCATGGGATTTAAAATAGACTCTATTGCCTCTTTCCAAATTGCAAAATACAAAGCTCACACTTCCCATGCAATTCTAAGAAGAAAAATACATACATACAAAGAACTGGGGTCTAATATCATCTACTTGTTCCTTCACACTTCAGCTGTGCAGAGAAGGCCTTAACATGAGCACAGGGGACAAGGATTCAAGTAAGAGCAATGGATTTAAGAGCAAAACACAGGCCCATCCTCATACGTACAACTTTTGCGTTAATAACATAACGAATTTTACACTTTCCTGTTATTCTTATCTTTCAGAGGGAGTTCAGGGATTTTTAAGAGATATGAATTACCCAGCTATGACACTATAGGTAGGGAAAGCAGAGAATCAACACTTACATAGAATCTTAGGGAAGAAAAAAAAAAACAACCACAAAACAAAATATCTTTGGGGTCCACAGGCAACAAAAACCAACAAAATACTGATAAATCAAAATCAAAATAAAACAAAACCAAACAAAAGCCAAAACAAAACAAAACCAAAACAAAAATACCCAAACAAGCAACCCCCACTATCCCAAACACAACACAAAACACACATACAAAAGAGACTGAGGTTAGGTTTTTAACTGTCCCTTTTGTTAAGCTAAAGGCCATGTCTCATTCACGCACTTGTATCTCCTTTGGTATCATATTGAAACAGAAACCTTCAGAAGATCAAGCAGACCAGAGAGCCTTTGGCATCTGTTAAGACCCAGCATCCCAGTTGTGTTTTAACAAGCCTGGGAGCCCTCGCTCATCTATCTTGAAGAAGCAGAAAGTACACAAATCTGGTTTGCACTCCATTATATAGTCAGTCCAAATCCCATTGCAAGTTACTAAGTAATTCTTGGCATGGCTGCACGAGAATGACCAAACCCACATTCAAAGAGAATAAATTGGCAGGCAAGCCGTGTTGACTAGGTGGAGGGGGAGAGCCGGGAACACAGTGTTTCCAGGAGTGTCGCACGCTGTGATGATAGGGCAGAAACGGGACGATGCAATGATCCGGTAGAACAGAAAGGCTTGTCTGTGTTTATCAGAGGACAGCTCGTTTGGATAACAGGAAGCATAATGACTTCAGGCTGTACGTGCAGCCAGATTCAGAAGAAAGAGTACTAGGGTTTGGGATTTCCAGAAACCAGCTGAAGGAAAAGGCTAATCTGTTGCAGCGGATTGTTTTTGCAGCATTAAAAGGAACAGTTGAGTAAACCTGAAACAAAAATACCAACTTTCACAGAAATTCACCTTCAGACCCAGCAAAGTTTGACATACTGACAAAACCAAGATTTTCGTATTTTATATAAAGCTTAAGAGCAATTCAGACATGTATTAAAGTTACTGTGAAAAATGCACCACCAGATGTTAAATCCTCTATGCTGTGCCACTGCTAATCTGTTAGCACACCCGATGCTCAGTTCTGTGCCCTGCTCTTCATCTGCCAAAACATACAGAAATCATTTCTAGAAGACAGGTCATTTCTTCCACAGCCCTTTTAAGTCTGCAGACAAGTGAATATTAATGTGTATACGTTTTAGATATATCCATAGCTTTAAAAGTTTAATATATAGCTACGCTTTGTACCTATTTACATGCACTTTCCATAAACCTTCACACTTGTTTACGCAGAATAAAAGCTCAATACTTTAGAAACGACCACGTTACAGTTTTTGCACTAGGCTATGATGATTAAAACCTGAATATTTCATAGTGGTGAATCACACTGCCAAGTCGCCAGGGACTAGAGCAATTTGAATTGGCATAAACGAATGTTTCCCAATCTTCTGCTGCTTCTGTAATGAGTTATGTTCCAGCTCTGCCAATCATTTCTCAGAAGGCAGACCCACTCTCCAGCTTTTTAGCTATATTCACCACTCACAAGTGCTTGGAAAGCCGTGCCTGCTTCCACATGTGCAACTGCTGCTGTCTCACCACAACAGCCCATCTGCACTTTGGACCTTTTGCCAAAACCATCCATGCACTTTCTCAGCGCTTTCCTGACCCAGGCCTGCTTGGAGCCAAGGGAGGGAGAAGCCTCGATGAACAGAGCCCACTCTCCCGTCAGCTTTTATCTTTCCAAATCACCAAATAAAATAATTTCTAGATCAGCAAAGACGGGAAAAGAATGCCAACAAAGCAGTTTCAATTCCTGTACCCACACTTAAACCGGCTGCCCTCTAGACCCAGACTGAGAAGCTTTTCACACCAGCAGCTCTGCCGAGCAAGTCTCTGGAAGCCTTCTGATCTCAAATGTTAACACATTCCCCTGCTGATACAAATTTAACCTCAAGAGAAGAGAGGAAACAAGCTGCTACGCACAGATTAGAGCTGATGAGCAGTAGGTAATGACTGGAGCTCTGTCAAATAGCGGTTACAGCTTTTTTTTGAGTTTTGTTTTTTAAGGTACATACGGGTTCAAACACTCAAGTTTTCTTTTGAGCTTACTGTGCAAATACCTGAGCTTCAACCAAAACGCTGCCAAAAATAGCACTTGTAGGGACTTGCCTGAATGGCACAAGAATCTCCTGGCAAACACGGGCATAGTTTTGCTTGGGGGAGTTCAAACAAGTACACTTGCAGATAACTAAAAGGAATAGGAAGTTGAACTGTAGACTAATAAACTCGGGGAATTTTTTTCTCCCCAAAATTGACATGACATTGCTGGCCTACTGTATGGTGATGTGCTAAGTCTACAGTTACCGAAGACAGTAAAAAATTTTGTTTCTACATGAATTAACAGTCAAATTTTTCCTGATATATTGGTTTGAATTTGTTGGGGGGTTCTGTGTTTTGTTTTGTTTTTTAATCTCCAACAGGCCCTCCAACTCTAGTTCTAGCACAATGGTTTTACTTCTACCTTAAATGACTTTATTCAGAAGACTATTAAAATTGCTGACAAGACACACTACTCTAAAACTGGCATCTTTACTCCTATTACCATAAGTGGATTTGTATTATCAGGTTGCTGTTATTTTTCTGTGTTTTAGCTTTGTATTTGGCATTTCTTAAGGACCTCTAGCACAAAATCCAAGCTTCAAAGACTCTAGGGCAACAATCTTGAACAGTGATGAAAAGCTCGGGAGTGTATTGGTTTAATAAGATGTAACGGGCAACACCGAATTATGAATACAGTGATTCTGAGCATATCCACAGCCCAGTACACTGGCTCAGCTGGTTGCAATTTAAAAAAAAGAAATCAAAGTAAGTCTTTTTACTCATTCTAACATCACTAATGTCCGTCTGTAAAATCACTGTATCGCATAGAGGAGTTATCAGCAATTTAAGTTCTGATCATGCACACAGAAAGAAGTGAAAGGGGAACTTGCAATGGAAATTACTTGAGGCAATAACTTAGTAATAGAAAGTCAACAGCATTTTCCCTTTGTCAGCTCCCAGCACCTCAAATGCTGACAGCTGTCTATTAATCCATCACACTGGAGGCCTCAGAAGCTACCCCTACTTCTTGTGACTGGCTGTGCAAACAGACTAAGCAGTGGTACCTCTCTGAAGGATCCATACCACAAAACTGTTTTCAGTCCCCTAGGAGTGGTGGTCTTGCTCCAGCCCTCTTTATTACTAATATTATTTAAAGTCAAATACAGAATGGACTATTTCCTTGATCAAATTTTCAGACATTGAAACTTCAGCAACACCCTGGGAGAAAGTCCAAAACACCTAAATAAATCAAAACCACACAGAACTTGGATCCAACAGACCTCTGTTGTCCATTTCCTGACAGCTTGTATCTATATGCAACAAATTAAAACCAATTAAGTCTCGTCCAAGGAAAGTTTTGTTTATAGCGAAGCTGCAGGG
>WEIS01001162.1:251-10581 GCA_013389965.1 Todus mexicanus | reverse complement strand
TTGCAGAGCTACGCTTTACTACTAACAGTAATTGTACTGTCACTGCTCAGTAATAAGCCAAATTAGCAATAGGCCAAAACAATTAATAGGCCAAAGTGCCATGATGCAGACATAAAATGTACTCTGTATAACTTAGTGTGTCACGAACTCAAACCATTAACAGGGGACGCCAAGCAATTACTTGGATATGAGAATAGAAATGGTCTGGTTTTCATTGGTTGCTATAATAAGTTTAACACAGATTTTCCTTAAGAATATTAACTATTTCCTAGACTTGGAAAGTCTCTACAATAAAAACTTGCACTCTCTTATAATAATTCAACGAAATATTTGACATTTCATTCATCTACCCTACATCCCACGGCTATGATAACATCAGAAGTTCCTGACACTAAAGCTGTGCTGCTTGCCAAACAAACTAAACGCATTTACACCTGCTTGTGAGCAACATCTTAAAATTTACTTAAGACAACAAAGGTACTTAATGGGAGTGCTATCAAGTAACTGTTTTCAGTGCAGAAACCCTCACACACATTTGTGGAACGCCTCACCCTGGGGTTTCCTCCAATTGTTACTGAATTTTCTTTTTAAATGAGAAGTTTAAAAATAACAACACAATATGAAGTCTGCAATCTCTGAGTATATGAACGTCTGTCATGCTCCCTTGAGGGAGCTGAATCCCCTTACTTTTTCCCACTGAATGAGAGTGGGCCTTTGGCTTTCAAGCTCTTGGATCCGCTGAAAACACTTAGGTATCTCAAACAATTTGTGGAAAGATAGTAACTTTCAAGTATGTGCTTTGACTCCTGCTCCTTCAGAAACTCAGTTATTGTTTCCTGAAAATACTTCTTTGAATACATAAGGGAAAGTAGTTATCAAATCAAGCAGAAGACATTTAGCTCCTCAGTTCTGCATCAGACAGTTCAGAAGATTTGCACTTTGCCTCCTTACAGCTCCCATGATGTGTCCAACTTCCTTCCATATTCAGAAGCACGGAAAGATGATGGCGTGTTACAAAATCATTAATCATTACTACCCCTGTGTAAATCTCTGCTGGCCCAGTTACCTTGATGTCTCAAATGAATCTAGAGAAAGTATCAGGATTTAAAGGTAAATTTTGACTGTTAGGATGTTACTAACTTCAAACATTCAGATAATCGTTTTGCCTCTAACATGCTGATTGTTGAGTATATCTTGGTGACAACGCTANAACATGCTGATTGTTGAGTATATCTTGGTGACAACGCTACTTACTCGGCGGGTTACAGTGGGGTCTCGTTGAGCTTTTGATATCAAGTGTCCAAGAAGCGTGTTAGTTCTGAGAAAATGAAGGCGGATGTTTGTTGCTTTTGTGAATTCTTGAAGACCAGGGGAGTAAGTGAAGTTTTTTGCTCCTGGGCGGCCATTTACCAAAGATACTACAATCTAACAAAGAAGTAAATGCATTTTTGTCAGAATACATCCACTGCAAGTGTCAGTAGCAGCACAGAGCAAAATTAATAAAAGAAGTTTTAAAAAAAAGCTATTGTTTCTGAGCATATTTGCTGTAAACCCCACACTTTTCATATTGAAGCCAGGGCACTGGGAAAAATAGTGTTGTTAGTCTTGGAGCCTCCGGAATTCTCATTACCCATATGGCACATCGGAAAAAAAGTGCCTCTGTCTGTTTTGAAAACAGTAGGTGTAACACACAAAAAGTACATGTTTTATCAGCAAAAAACAATAGGAATAGTTGAAAATAGTTATATTAACAACCAATAGTGTCAATGGGCATTTTGCCTGAGTAAAAAAAATCAAGTTTTGGCTCTTTCCCAAAGCACATTTATTTTTGGGTTAAGGCACAAACATTCCTGGAAAATATTATTGTTACCAGGTCCTGTGCCTGAGAGTGTATTAATGGTCTTTTGGAAGAAAGTACACAGTGTTGCTCAAGAAAGTCCCCTCACGGGGAGCAGGTTTATCTAACTTTCCAAACAACAGCTCCAGTACTTCTTTATTTTTTAAAGAAACAGATGCCAGCAGCCTAGCAATCAGGAATGTCTGTTAAATTAACAATCCAGTGTGCATGTGCAGGACTAAGGGACTTTCATTTATTTACAGCTGGCCAGATAAGATTTCTATTTTCAAACAGGTCCTATACTCCAAAGCACAAAATAAGCAAACAGAGATGGTTCTGACCGCAGCATCATTCCTTTAGAAAAAGTCATACAGCACATAATAGACGACAGCGCCAGCAGCGTTCTTCTATGGAAATTGTTCTTTGCAATATTTTATTACAAAAATTTTACAGATATATTAATAAGCTACTTCTACTTTAATATGAAACTACATCCCCAGATCTATATGCTCAAAACTCTGGAAAACTCTTGAAGAGTTCGGATTTGGATTCTAACCATATCAGGCATAAAAGGAAAATGTCTGCAGGAGCCAGTCAGCACAGCCAGGAGTTTGCCATTCATTCACGTAACACAAAGCACAGAGTTCTGCCTAGCAAGGAACAACAGCTAAAACCAGAGCAACATTTCCAAACATATGGATTATATTATAAACACGTACCGTTGCACGGATTCTTTTCTTAAATAGCTACTTATTCATGAATGGTAAATATCTGCTTCTGCAGCCTTTACTCCCATGAGCAGTTCTGATACAGCAAGTTCTGCTATGTACATTGAAAGTGTTCAGAAAATGTGGTTAACACCTTCAAATGCTTATGGCCAAAGTGATGTACCTAAATCATGATAAAAATCAAACACACGTGGCTCTGTGCCCTCATCCCTCCCTCCCCAGGGAATGGTGAAAGTTAGGGGGAGCCAGCTCACTCTCCAAAAATCTCATCAGCTACTTAAAGTGCTTGGTTACGGACTTAGTAACGTAGATTCAAGCAGTCATATCTGACAAATCTCTTTCAGTTGAAGGTTTTTATTGAAACAGCAAACTTCTGAAACCGATGCTGCTTGCTTACAGCATTACACGACTTTGCTGAATGCACTTACCTCTCCATTTTCAAGAGGCAGAATGCGAGAGTACTCAGTGGTGCAAAGGACGTCGCTGTCCCTCCTCACTGGGAGATTAGCTTCCTTTCCGAAGAGCTCCAAGCAATCTGCTTTGGAGTCTAGGCAAGTGAGAACAAAATTATTTTTATATGTGAAAATAAACACTACTGTTCTAATTTAAAATAATGAAGAAGCGCCCCCCGTGCTTTCAGTACATTCTGCCCTGCAATTGAATAATAACAGTGATTTATGTCGCTCAGCACAGAAAAATGGAAATTCCTAAAAACAAGTAATTTCTTGCCCTAAGTAATGCAGTGGTGCCTGACAAGACATGGCACATTACTTCTCATATCACCACCAAAAGAGCTATGTACGTACTCCCAAGATTTTGCATTTGTACTTCACTTGGTCTTTTTTCAAGGAACTCTGGGGTTCCATGGGATGAAAGACACTGTAGTTCTAACATACCAAAACACCAAGACAAACAAAACAGACCAAAAATTTCCAACAGACTGAAAAATATTCATGTGCCGAGTTATACTTCCAAAATATCATACTCATTTTCAGTTAGACTCTTGTCACTAATTTATTGTGGATAACTAAGACAAGAGAAGCATATTTGACGTTCACTGCCTTCACTGCAGTTGAAATCTTTCATGAGCCCCATGGTCTGATTTTCCTGCTACTGGGTGAACGATTAAAGAAACCTGTCCACAGAAGATCAGTGACACAAGGATTGATACTCACGAGCAAAATATTGCCAGGCTGTGTAAGTTCTTCCAAAGTCCACTGATTTTTCTAAGATCCAGAGGTCTGGACGAGGAGAATTTGCAAACTTGATAAGGATATAGGCAACATGGAAGAGCTAGCAACAGAAAATACATAGATCTTATCAGGACCTTTTTGAACTTTTAATTAAGTACTGCAATACTAAAACTAACACCCGTAAACACCTTTTCTTTAGTGTAGAGAGAAGGCTATCCTCTGCAGTTTTATTCCCTTTAAAATAATAGGTCAGATTCTCAGCTGGCTACCTCACATGGCACCGTGCTCCAACACATTAAGAAATCCACAACAGGACAGTGTTAACACCATCTCTTCCATCTCAGAATAGCTCTGTTTTGCACAACTGTTTGGGTGTGTTACAGGTATAGTACTTAACCTTGAAAACACATCACTGAACTACGAGAACTTTGCAGAATCTTGGTCCATCTATGTTGCATTCCAATCACGTAAGTGTGTTTGCAGTCAAGAAAATCCCAATGATGTAAGAGAAAATGCACACATCCTTTACAATGGGGTCCTTTGGTTGCGTTTGATAGTTATCTAAGCCACATGTTCCCTCACTTTAAGAATATTTCTAAACGATTTTGCCACTTAACAGACTTTCCAAGCAACAGAAGTAAGCCACCCGACTTCTGCGAGTATGAAATAACACAGGAGAGATTCTTATGACTAGTCTGAAAACCAGTTTCACTGTCTGTAATGGCTCAAAGTGCTCCATCAGCTCAAGATTTCCAAGGCCAAGAGATCCATCTGGCTTCCTCAGGCACTCATCATGTATCACAATAGATCACAGAGACAGAAAACTCCCAAACTCTAAAGCAAAAATGGATCTGACATGAAAAGAAATCTTACTGTAAGCCTCTTGGGATAGTCCACAGTCACCAAAATCAGCACATCAACAAAATTATCTCTCCACAAAAGGCTGAACACAGACTGAATCTAAGGGCCATTTAGAATTTAAATAACCACAGCGTGGATATGAGCTGCCAATAAAAGTGATCTGCTACTGAGGTACAATCAATATTCAAGTGAAGCTACACTCCAATTTCCCACTCAACAACCTCAATTCAGAACCATCTGCTTGCAGGAGATTCTTGCTCCAGTGGAGGAAGCAAAGAGCTACAGTCAACGGTCTTGTCAAGTAAATGTCACCGCAGCCCTCAACTGAAATACACACACGCAGTTCATCTTTGCTCAAATGTTTTATGAGGAAAGGCTGAGGGAGCTGGGGCTCTGGAGCTGGGAGAGAAGGAGACTGAGGGGGGACCTCAGTCATGGTTAGAAATACGGAAAGGGCGAGTGTGGGGAGGATGGAGCCAGGCTCTTCGCGATGGCACCAGTGATAGGACAAGGGGTAACGGGTGTGAGCTGGAACACAGGAGGTTCCACTGGAATATTCGGAGGAACTTGTTTGCAGTGAGGGTGCCAGAGCCTGGCCCAGGCTGCCCAGGGGGGTTGTGGAGTCTCCTTCCCTGGAGACGTTTCCAACCCGCCTGGATGAGTTCCTGTGGGACTTGGTCTGGGTGATCCTGCTCCGGCAATGGGGGGATTGGACTGGAGGAGCTTTTGAAGTCCCTTCCAATCCCTGACATTCTGTGATTCTGTGAAATGTCATAACCCTGAAGCTAATACTTTGCAGAGGGTATTAGACTCCAAACCACAAGTGCGTACAAGCTCCCAACCACAAACCATTCAGCTCCCAGCTAGGATCAATTGCTGTCATACCAGCTGGGGCCACCAAGCACCAGATGCAAATATTTGTCCCTGACCACTACTCCATATGCCAATCCCACGGCTACAGGCACATTGCAGTCACACAGCGACACGCAGCCTCAATCTTCACACACCTATTTCAGACACCAGCTTCTGAACATCAAAAGTATTCACAGAAGAAAGCAAAAAACTTCTCAGAGAAATGGAAGGAATCCAGGGACTTCATGGAGGCTCATAATAAAACCTCATATCTCAGAAGAAAATAATGACCTTTTTTTATCACACATTAATTTAATGCATCATGTACAACAACTATTCAGGGCAACCTCCTGTTCTTTACACACCAAGGCATCGCTGTGGCAGGTGTCAAACTCTGAAGCCTATTTCAGAAACTGCTGATTTGCTGAATGTTGCTAACCCAGGTGAGTGTAGAGACAACTGGGGTAAAAAACCTCTTTCATTTCAGTGTTGGAATTTATCCTGACTAGCTACATAGCCTGACAAGCATCAACTTCACCTGCTGTGATACTAAATTACGTACCTAAATAGCCAGACAGTATCTACATATGGAAAATTACTTTCTAGACAATAGTATTGAGCTCCAGGCATTCTGTTGACAGAGCTATGACAGAACTATGCACAATGATGGCACAGGTAGAGCAATTCCTTTAAGTTACCAACAGAAAGCCTCTACAGTGATTGTCAGAAATCTTTGAATATTTTGCAGACTGTGGCACAATTTGTTCTTACTGAGTTTCTGATGCTCTTTGCTTAAGTAACTTCTACTACTTGACTGGCAGGTTTCCGAGTAGAGGTATTGCTCAAATGGAAATTGCATGTCATCAGTAGATCAAGTCTGTTTTCCCTGTGACAGTAAGCGCTGAGTGATTTCCCTGTCCTTATCTCAATCCATGAGCCTTTTGCTACATTTTCTCTCCCCTGTTCAGCTGAGGAGGGGAGTGATAGAACAGCTTTGGAGGGCACCTGGCATCCAGCCAGGGTCAACCCAGCACAAGGAAATGAAGGAAGTGTATAGAGAAAGTCCTGCCTTCTTCAGGGCCCCGTTGCTTCTAGTCACATTTCGGAATCATTACAACGACCTTCTACCTACTCTCCAAAAAAGCAGATGACACCTGTTTCAGCTTGTCAGACAGTTTATGTCTTCTCTTACTCAGATGATACTTGACGTGCTGACACAGCCAATCTCTTCTCACCTCTCGTAACAGGTGATAACTTCTCATAAGCGTGAGCAAAATAGTATCAGTGAAATTCCATCTCCAGAGTGCTTCCACACTGCTGAAGAAATACGAGACAAGCTCTCTTACGTATCAGTGTCACCCCAGACTATAACCTTTCATGAGCATCTAAAGAAAAAAGTGGCCCAAATGAAAGCACACAATAGAAACACCGCTGAATCAGGATGTGGCACCCGTCAAACACCTGCGTGCCACATCTGCTGCACAGCTGGGCAGTTTGCTTAAGCCTGTGACTACTCAAATGTATGCGAAGTTGAAGCACTGTCCAACGTGTGTATTGTATCAGGAACTCTGCAAGTCTGCCAATGCTTGAAGCATTGTCCCCCAGCGCTACACTTTGCATACTTCCATGCAAACCACAAAATGGAAAAAAATATATATATGGTCCCTTCAAACAACTGTTGTATATGAAAACCTTCAATTCACACGCAGCTCTCCTTACATCTCACAGCTTGAAATACTGCTTGGGTTCGTACAGTCACATTTGGAAAGGGAAAAGGGATAGGTCTTGATAAAAATCAAATTAGTGCTAGTTCATGGCAATACATCACCAAGACTTTGCCACCAATTCTACCATCTGTCCAGCTTCTGACTCCACATGGCTGCTGGATCCAGGATGCAGAATAGCACCTGAAAATCCAAATTCCCACTGTGACTGAATACCGATCAAGCTGATGAATGGTGTCTCTCCAGATCTGATGAGGCAACAATGGAAGCAAAATTACTCCTTACTTGGCAAATAAAGACTAAAGATAGAAGAATAACTTGCTGATGTAAGACCTAGAAAAGCAAACCATTAAAATGAATTTTAAGCACATATTATAGGCTGGCATTTCACTAATTTGAATCTTCAGCCTGTTGCATTGTCAGAAATAAGACCTACCCTGAAAAAAAAAAGGCATAATAAACTCAAAGCAATGTTTTTCTTCAGTTTGGGGAAAAAAAAGAAGTGAGTTTCTGAATTTTTTTTAAAATGTTTATTTGGTTGCTTTTAAGTCAAATTTATTTCATTTTTAAAACCCCCTGTTTTTCAAAACGAGTGTAAAAAATGTAAGCAAGCATTAAAAATAACTGCTCTTTTGGCACAATTATAAAATAGTAAAAGAAAATTTTCACCAAAAAAATCTGAAACCTGGTTTAATCATAATTTGGACAGCTTTCTTACATGAGTAAAGAATCACATTTAGAAGTAGAAACAGTATTTCTAGATTGGAAACAACCCAGTCTAGAAATGCATGCTTAAAGGAAGATGTATTCCTGAAATGTACCAATACCTGCTCTAATATTCTGCTCTCCAATATCCTGCTCTAATCTAGCAACACAGATCAAACCTAATCAATTGTCAACAGCTGGAATTTAACCAGTCCCATATCGATGTGATCTCTTCCCGGTCACTCAAGTTTGTTCAGATTTGAAATATCCGTGCAGGCAATGGCCTTGAAGATTTTAAAAAGTCCAGACAAAAATTTTCAAAATCATCCAGAAGAATGAGAAAAATGTCATGCTCATCTGAGAACGGAAATTATCACTCGGTGTTAGGAATTACCCATTTTATATTATAAAGACAGAAACATTTCTACAGAAGCCCTTATGTATGAATTTAAGACTCTTAAAAGAGCTCATATTAATGAAAATCACATTGAGAGATTGACTGAAGAGCTCATATAAATGAAAATCACACTGTACCATCATTGTTGATGATACAATATTCTAACAACACACATACTACTTATTTCAACCCAACGGAAAGCTTCTGATAACCTATTGCACTCTCATGGGAATTCTACGAATTACAGTAACAGTCATTACAAATCTTTTCTCCATTTTCTCCTTAAAAATTTAAACAACTCCTTAAATAGAGGAATTTCCAAGATTCACTTGAATCCTGAAATACAAGTGCAAATGGAAGAAAGATATGCATATACAAAAGTATAGTATATTACCTACCACCACCGAGTCAATACAGAATACTAAAATACCGGAATGACTTCTTAGTTAAATGCTGGACATATAATGGTATGAAAAAAAAAATGCACTATGTCCTAACAATTATTATGGTGTGTATTGCACACGAAGCAAAGGACTGTTTTCCCTTTTTGGCTCAGGAAGAATAAAAATTCCTGGAGTGCAGTAATAACTAGAACACAACTAGAGCCAGGTAGATCATCTGTCTGATCATTTTACATGTCTCGAGATGTGTTTAAAGAGATACCAACAATCTCTCTTCATGTAATCTGAATTGCGGAAGTACAGAGAACAGCTGTTTCCAGCAAGATCGTATTGCCTTGGACTGTATAAGAAGATATATTGACACCACCAAAACTTCCTCCAACATAACATGACTCTTCTTCTAGACTTCTGACATTATCTTGAATAATGTTGCTGGGGCTGACATTGCACATTACACAGAAGATAGTGAGGTCCCTGCAACTGAATGACCTCTGCAAAAGATACCTGCACTAGGCAGACACACAACCTTTCCCTATCTGCTGGATGTGTTGGCAAAGACAGTGAGAGAGAGGCAGAAAGCTGATACTCATTCAGTACCTGCACTTCTCAAACATGGGCCAATGCAGGAGTGGGATTCAAGGAAACGTGAATTGTGTTTAGCACCTGCCCCGGAACACACCTTAGTGCCACTGATTCCACAGGGTTGGCATGTGCATGTCCTTTAGTTTCTTAATGTAATGAAGCCTTACAGTCTTGAGTATTGATTTGTCTCAAAGAACAAGAAGCAACAATATCAGTCGATTTAAATGAAACAAAAAATCCCATGCACTCTGGATAAAACGAAAGGTTTTGATTTCTTAGGGTTGCATAGAAGTCAGCACTCCCTTTCTTCAGCAACCTCTCAGAAGGACTTGAGACACCCTTGCTCAGACTTAATAAAACATTCCTGACAGTCAGTGTTTGGTAACCCCCACAATGTACCTTGCAGATGAAACCATAATACAAAAAAATGCCGACTAGAGAGCTGAACCAGCCTTTGGGACAGTTGCCAGCTACTCTTCTAGGTATGTTGCAAAGCAGCTATGGCAGAGGTGTAGAGAAAAGCCCCTGTGGATAGTATCTGCGAGGCATTAGATCCACTGAATGTGTTCAGCACAGTTTAACTGTGTACGCATATATACAGCAATGCTAACAGTGCCTAAACGGTGACAGTGACTGGAAAGGCTCTCACTGGACAGCGTGCCAGAGTCATTCCTTGCATGCCAGCTTCCCAGCCTGGGGTGGAGAAGCCAAGAACAAGTGCAGGACTTAAAACATTGTTCAGTTAGCACTGTACATGTTGTATTTGCATCACATTTCCATTTAACTAGCCACTGATGCTAAAAAGCTACCTTTTTCTTTAGTTATGTAAGTCAGTGCCTGCAAATATGCCTCACCAATACGTCTGGAGACATTAAGTTTTCTGTCTGTCAGAGTCCATGGGCTGGACCAGAAGTGAGAATCTCTCCACACTTCACAGGCAGTATTCTTGACAGAAGGAACACTTCCAGAAATGAAAGGGTACTCCATTGCCCAGGTTCAATCAGCCCTTGGTCATTTTGCCAAGGCTGCAGGCAAATAAGTCAATGATTG
>WEIS01001151.1:0-10785 GCA_013389965.1 Todus mexicanus | reverse complement strand
GCAATGGGGGGATTGGATTAGATTATCTTTTAAGGTCCCTTCAAATCTCTAACAATCTGTGATTCTGTGACCTCACATAGTTACAATTCACCTGCTTTTTCCTCTCCTCACCTGAAGATGGATACTGACTGCCATTCCAGCAAGCGTAAGCAAGTACAATAATAATAAACCTTTAATAAACACTCTAAGTACCACTTTGAGAGCAAAATTGGTCCACTTTGGGAGGGAGATGAGAGGAGAAATACCTTAGGAAGTTATTTTGCCCTCAGTACATTAGTAAAAGGTCTAGATACTCTGCTACATGAACACTATTTGGGCGACTGAAATGCCTTTAATTACAGTTCTCATAATAGGAGTTACCGCTATAATAAAAGGGTAATAGCTTCATCTGGTTTGCTTGAATAAATGAGGGCCCTATTAAAATTTAATTTATAATAGTAGGCTTTATTCTGATAAGGGCATATTTTTTCTAACTATTTTCGTGCCATGTTGATATGCTATCAGTAAAGGATTGGCTCTTCCTAGGACTGGTGATGCTGTGATGGGAATAGAGCAGGTAAAGGTTTGCTTAATCCGGGTGTAGGTGGCTGTACATTATGGTTTGTCTCAGTCTCTTCTCTTGCATTCAGGATGGTTAGTCTGATAGTGTTTGGATTGTTTTTTGCACAGTGTGTAATGTTTGGCTAGGTGTTTTATTAAATTCAGAATAAACTAGCTCATTCAAGTCATTTCCACAAAACGCTCCCCTGAGTCAGAGAGATGCTGCTATCACATCTGACCAACTAAAGAAATTTCCAATCTCACTCTACAGTTTCTTCCCCCCTGTTGGAGTTTATTTTGCTGAAAGACATCAACATTAAATTAAAAGAAGCAGTAAGGAAAATCCCTTGTCTCAGAAATATGTTTGGGACTAGCTAAATGTGTACAGGAAGGAGGAGTAAGTAGAGCTGGTCAGGAATGTTGTGATAAATAGACTTTATCAAAATGAAATTCCCTCAGTAAAGGGGCCATGTTTTCAAAGTCTGTGCATGTTGGGGTTATTTTCACTTAAAAGTATATATATCCAATTTTCCAGTTGTAAAGTAAAAACTGATTAAGACATTGGTAACACAAAATGAAAGTGTACGTGGTGGAAACAGAACTGGAAGCATTAAAGATTATTGAAATATAACTTTTGGCTGATCGAGCCACATCCTTTTTCCCCTTCAAAATACATGGAAATACAAAATCTGTTTAATAGTTTTCAGGTATCTACTCTAAGAGTCTCTAAACCAGCTGTAATAAAATAGATTAGCCTTTGTTCTGAAGAAGAGTGTCATAAGGCTAAAGATAATTCAGCTTCAATGTTATACCTGGAAACTGCCCGCCTACCTCAGCCGTTGACAAGGAATGCCTGCCAGTTAAGTAATGGCTTGAACCACCAAGTCAGTGGTTACTGGTATGTAAAACACTGCAATAAGTTAATAAAAACTACAGAGAAGGCAGAAGAACTCTACTCAAAGTGCAAGTATATCTCACGGAAAACAATGATGTATTTATTTAATAGAATGCTTGTTCACAAAATTAAGTTCTTGAGAAACATTCATGGCAGAGGGACCTAAAAAAAGACACAAAATCTAGAAGAATGATTGATCAGAAGGTAAAAGAATATTTTGTCTCAGTGTTAGTCAGAAACTGCGTATTTCACCTCCTTGAAAATCATTTGCAAAATTTGTGATCAAATTAAAGATTTTTAGATGCCAGACCAGCAAACATAAGACATCTTAATAATATATCTGATTCTGTACTGCCAGCTTTTAATAGGAGACCAGAGACTTCAGTTACAAATTATGATGCAAACCCAAAATTTTAAGGCAAATAGGTGTATAAATTGCTCTACTAGAATGCATAAGAAAGCTTTTAAGTCTCTTTTCCCATATCCGTCAGCACAGTGCTATGTACTGAAACACCAAGGACTGACATTAGCACTAAACTAATCTGAATGTGAAAAATAATTAATTCTACTATTCTGGCTTACTCAAATCCAACGATACAGCTTTAGAAGCACCTGTTTTGAGTTCAGTAGCAAACAAAGTAGCTTGCAAGAAGATACTTTACACAGATCTCTCTAAATTAAACTGCCTTCCACACTTGGTCACGGCATTTACAGCAACATGTTTTCAATATAATACTCCATCATCCTATGTGAATCTGGGCAAACTGCTGTGGTTTCTGTATACATTAATTTACTATTTATGTCATGGTAACAGG
The DNA here is from genome assembly GCA_013389965.1 of Todus mexicanus. Classification (NCBI taxonomy): domain Eukaryota; kingdom Metazoa; phylum Chordata; class Aves; order Coraciiformes; family Todidae; genus Todus; species Todus mexicanus. Next base: position 8,535 of record WEIS01001151.1, on the reverse strand, counting down.
TTTGCTATTTTTGCTTAGGAAGGGTGTCCTTGGAATAGCAAGTAAAAGGATGAAGCATGCAGGTACTCTAGTAGAAAAGATTGTGCCAGCAAAACAAATAGAAAGCAAATCTGAAGCTGCTCACATCTCCCTAAATGACTGGCTCTTAATATTCAGGCAAGGGCTGGGAGTCATGAGCCATGCACCACATTTTCTAATTTGTGCTTTTCTGAAGCTAGAAGAATTAATTTTGTGGTTGAGAGGTGCACACTCAGACAGCTTAGGCTCCTCAGGCACAGTCCCTGAGTGGAGCGATATTTAGTAAAAACATGTCAATGTTATCAGTAACATAATCGCGGAGGCCAAAGAGTGGTCAGACATCATCAGGTCACATCAATACATAGATTCCAGAAAAAGAATTTTAGGGAGTGCTCATTTGCTGCAGCAAAAGCAATAATTGTAAGCAGAGCTTCCCTGGCAGCATTTTCTGACCTCAACCGTATTATCTGGCTGGTGACAGCAACAGACACTTTGGGGAATCACAAAACGTGACAACAAATAGAGTCCTAGTAGAAGTATCTACACTGAAGGTTGTATAAAAGAGATAACTGGGACACAATCAGTCCAGTCATTTTCAGTGTGTCAGGTTTTACAGTACCCATCTCTTCACCCTTCTCTTTGATTGGAATTCTCTTTGATTGCCCCTTTTCTGGCCTTTATGTACTCCCCTTGGATTTCGTCTCATCTGCTGATGGCGCTCAACTTACCTGTACTGCAAACATTCTTGCATTTATCCTTTCTCATTGCTTCTCAAGTGTTCCATGCTGCTGTGACTTTTTCTCCATCAACCTCCTAAAAAGCAGTCCATGAAGGATGTCCAATCATGTATGCAGCGATAGTGCTTTTTTATTAAATATGAAGACCAATTTGACAGGTGTATGGTTTCACCAATTGTCTTAGCAAATTGCTGCTGTCTCACTTCTCTCCTTTGTCACTTAGCTTGAACATTTTACTTTGTCATCTCCACTTGCTGCCATCACATCTGCTTAGGCTGTGAGCTCATCAGAACAAGGGCCTTGATCTTCTGTATGGCAAAGCACTTCCAAGTGTAAGACTCTGTAAAATAATGAAGATTTTCTCAAGTCTCCATTAATACATTGATGATTTCAAAGCAGTTTGAAATGGGCAGGCAGGCATATAAACATCTGGCAGAAATGGGTACTCTCAGCAAGGAGGTCAGGGACAGAAAAGGCCCTGCAGACTAGCCATTTTGATGCATTTGAGAACAGCGAGTATGAAATTGGTTCCATTTTCTTTCAAAGGATTAAAATCAGCACCTCACGGCAGCCAAACTCCGCTCCCATGGAAATCAAAAGCTTTGCCATTCACATGACTGCAAACAACTGGACAAATGCCAAGTGCTTTCCAAAGTCCTGTCCCACACACCTGTTTTATATTCGACATATGCATGTATGTATCTTAATGATGCACTTCATCTAACATTACTAATATAAACTAAATAAACCCACAGAAGAGACCAATATTTTTAACTTAATTTTTATGATGCTTATTTGTTAGCCATGCATTCCTGTGAGCATTGCAGTATTTTCCAGTGTGAAATAAAATTTAAAAACCACCCATAAACATAAATGAAACATAAAAACATAAAATAAATGATATAAAAACAATTTTTCAGCTGCTGCTGAAATCAGAATAACAACTCTACACATGAAGGCATTAGCATTGCAGGAGTATTGTGTGAACTAATTAAAACTCACCTTGTTATTTGTTCTGCAGCCCTTCTCTCTTGCATTTCAAGGACCATTTACATGCTTCAGAGACACATTGCAGAAGGCATGTGGCCACATGTCCAAACCTACTTGGTGCTAGAAAACAAATGGCCATGAACTTGGTACCTGTACACATTGTTGAGTTAGCAGAAAAACAAGGTCTCATTTGTCCTATGCATTCTGTACATTTAACAAAACAGCAGTTGTCACACTTGCAGAGCAGGCAGCTTTTGCATGAATGATAGGCAGAAAATATTCCAGGAAAGTGGGGGCAACAGTAGCATTGACTGCAGCGGATAGACATGATGGTTGCTTACCGTGGATGTTACCTACGTGGTTCCTTCTTTCTTTCCAAAGTTATTTTTACTCTTAAGTTGCTCTTACTTCTGAAGTGCAGCATGACCCACACTGCAGAGTGCTTCAGATTCACCACTTTGTTTTGGGCAACAAAGAAATAAGAGGGCCCTCCCAAGCCCCAAATACAGCCCAAGGTTCTGCCCAGCTGATGCACCGCATATTGAAATATGGAGAACCAAGGCAAAAGGGTGAGAGAGATTTGGGTGGCATAGTTTAAAAAAACATGATGGAGGTGGGGGGAGACAATTCCATCCCAGATGGTACGGGCATCCTGTAGTAAAACAGGATCTGACAAATAGAAAAAGTCTGCCTTTCCAAGAGCATCCTAAATTGTAGGCCACTTTAAAAGATACTTCAAACTAGATATCCAAATTTTTTTTAAAATGTGAATTGTCAGCGTGAGAAGGCAGAAGCAGGTGGGCAGGGCAGGGTGCAGGTGCCCTGGCAGTTGGAGGGTAAGTAGAAAACCCACCACCAAGACAGAGAAAGATCTTTTCTGACCATAAAAAATCACAACCCAAACAAGAAACAAAACATTCCCCTCAAATGTCAGCTCTGCAGGACAGGGCTGTTCTTTGTTTTCCATCATACTTCCATCCAGTATCTAAAAATGTGCATTATGATAATTTTCCCCTTCCTTAGCCTAAGCTTTTAGATAGCTGTGGTCTGACACAATCTTTTGTGCCTCCTATAAAGATGAAAGCATTATCCTTTGACAGTACATGCTGGGAGAACATGACATACTCTCAATTAATCTTTTCTAACACAGAGAGAATTACCTCTTTTGTCAAAGGTTTTCCCAGATCTATGCCTCAGTTTACCCAGTAGGAAAAAGATGATTGCCAGAAGAATCTAAAACCTAGTTCAATCTATGAAATGACATCAGCTCACATCATTACCTGCTCAGCAAGTGTCACTGCAGGAATTCCACAGAGGCCTTTGTGAAGGCTCAGTGAGATATTTCAACTGCAACTGTTAAATTTCTAAGTAGTGCAAGTAAGTGTGATAGCAGAGAACCACTGATCCTGGTACTCCTGTTAGCTTGTTATATAGATTTGCCAACTGTTTTTAGGACATGAGAGAAGATATTCTGCCAGGAATTAATGAGAGTGTTAAGGACTAGGTTTGAATGGAAATAATTCAGTGTAAGATACCAGACCCAGCCACACCCAGAAACAGATGAAAATTACACTGAACCTTCTGCTGCTTGATCAGTTAATTTTTTCCATGTGCAAACATCAACCAATTTATATTTAAGTAACAGAATTATAGGAAAAACTTAATGATTCAAGTAAAGCATATAACCAAGTTGCAGTACTGAATGTTCAAAATTATTTCAAGACCTTTGTGGTTTGTTTTTTCTTCTGGTGAAGCAACTGCTGAGGCAGGAGGAGGTTACTTGTCTTCTCCCCTAGTGACAGCGTGCCAGAGTGATACCCTCCTCTCTGGCAGAGCTGGCAGGATTTGCTAGGCAGCACAGCTCCAGGTGCTGCTAGCCCTGCAGGCGAGCTGTTCCCCATGCCTTCCTCTCCCGCCCTACCCCTTGCTGCCCTTCACGCTCTGCGCCTCCTTCCTCTGCAAGCCAATCTGGCCAGCTATTTTTATTATCTCTTTATTCTCTTGGTCTTTTCCTTTCAGAAATATATATTAAAACTAAGAAAACCATATGCAAATTAAATGTTTTAGGCCTGCATGGTGCCTGCTTTGGTGAATTGAGTTAAATCCAGCTGGTGGTTTGTTACAACTGGTGCACCTCAGGGCTCAGTATTGGGGTCAATTCTTTTTAATATGTTTATCAATGATCTGGGATGAGGGGTCAAGGGCACTTTGCAGACAACATCAAGTTAGGCATGTGTGTTGATCTGCTTGAAGGTAGGGAGGTCCTACAGAGGGATCTGGAGAAGCTGGACTGATGGGCCTAGGGCCAATGGGATGAGCTTCAACAAAGAAAAGTGCAAAGTCCTGCACTTGAGTCACAACAACCACCTGCAATGCTACAGGCTTAGGGAAGAGCAGCTGAAAAGATGCCCAGTAGAAAGCGACCAGGGGAGTGTTGATCAACAACTGATTGAGTATGANATCAACAACTGATTGAGTATGAGCCAGCGTGTGCCCAGGCGGCCAAGAAGGCCAACAACATCCTGACTTGCATCAGAAACAGTGTGGCCAGCAGAAGTAGGGAAGTGCTCACCCTCCAGTACTCACCAGTGGTGAGGTTGCAGCTTGAAGATTGTGTTCAGTGTTGGGCCCCTCACTACAAGAAGGACATTGAGGTGCTGGAGTGTGTTCAAAGAAAATACAGTGAAGCTGGTGAAGGGTCTAGAGAACAAGCTTTATGAGGAGCAGCTGAGGGAACAGGGATCATTAAGCCTGCAAAAAAGTAGGCTTGGGGGAGACCATATTACTCTCTACACTTACATGAAAGGAAGCTGTAAGCGAGGTGAGGATTGGCTTCTTCTCCCAAGTAACAAGTGATAAGACAAGAGGAAATGGCCTCAAGTTGTGCAAGGGGAGGTTTAGATGGATATTAGAAAAAAATTCTTTCCCCCAAGGGTTGTGAAGCACCGGAAAAGGCTGCCCATGGAAGTGGTCACTATCCCTGGAGGTATTTAAAAGATGTGTAGATGTGGTGCTGAGGGACACAGTTTAGCAGTGATGTGGCAGTGCTGAGTAAATGGCTGCACATGGTGATCTTAAAGGTCTCTTTCAATCAAAATGATTCTACGATTCCCTCTCTCCTCTCTCTTCCTCTCAGTTAGATGTCTGCCTTGACCCACAGCTCCACTGTGGTCTGTTAATGGGTTAATCTCTAGACCTCTTCCTAATCTTTCCACTCCTTTTGACCTGGTCTTCATATTATTTAATTTCAACTCCAGACAGGTCAGTCTTATTTTTCAGAGTATAATTTATTTGTATTGCAACAGACTAGTTTTCACTTTCGAAAGTATCTATGGCCAGTCAGAAGAACCACAGATCATGACAGTCTGTGACAATGATACAAGCTGTGGAGTGTAGCACTTCACAGCCTACAGCCACACGTGGCTGTGTATGGGGAAAACAAATGGGAGCAAGGGGACAAAGGCCATGAACATGTAATTGCCAGAAGTTTAATGGGGCATAGAGTTAAAAAGCAGTTTGTTTTCTCCTTTTTCTCCTCTTTATTATAATGTCCCTTAATTGCTTCATTTCCTGAAAGTCTCAAGACAGACTGGTATCCCAGGGAAACACATCACTGAAGACAAAGATGTGGCTAGCTAAAACCAGAAAGCTTTCCTTCAGATCTCCCCAAACAGTTCCAAGTCTGCTGGGGAGGTAGCCAAGGAGAGTTTTGCAGCTGTCCTTACTAGTGAAGCAGAAGCAGTGGAAGAGAAATCCAAAATAAATTAAAAAGATATAAAAAGAGACAATTTTAGGAATTGTTAATTCCTAACGTATCTGGAGACAATAAGGCTGATAACTATTAATCTGTATGTGTGCTCACCACTTTTACAAACCACCAAATCTAGTTTTCCCCAATTTAGGAACCTACAAATACTTCAGCGTCCTCTGGGTGCTTGGGATTGCCCAGGTGAAGCATTCAAAGCTTCTCACACCAGACCTGGATGAAGAGACACAATGCGTACACAACGTACATCCAGGTTTGTGAACTCGGGCAGTATCGATCTATGGAACTGAGCGCAGACTAATTTTTTTCATTGATAACCCTTTATATTATTGCAGGTTTTAATGCTCCCAAGTGCTAAGGGAATGTAAAAGTATCATCTTAAATTATTGCCTTATAGGTGGAGACAGAGCCTCACAGTCTGTTTCTGGGGTATGCTTTCATAATCAGCTAGATAATTTCTCTTCTTCAGAATTAGAAAATGGAAGTTTAATAACCTGGCTAGCCTCAAACAGAAAATAGCTTAAGCATTAACAATGTATTAAAGAAACCCTCCCAACATTTTCAAAAACATTAAGTTTATATTAAAACGTGTTTTTCAACATTCGTACATATAGTTAGCCACAAAAGGTTTGGGCCAGATGTTTTTCCTTTACTGTTCCCTTTTTTCATGCACCACACCACGAGTAGTTCTTCACTGCTCCTCTCTAATAGCTCTGCTATTGTAAGGTATTATTGTTTCTCCCTCATGCTGCTTTTTACTGCTTCATCACCAAAACTGGCCTAAGAAAACCCAAGAGCATTCCTAAGCCATCAAAGCAGAGCCCTGCTCCTCATCTCCCACCAGGTCTTTGGGGCTGAGCCACCAAGCTTTGACCACAGACTCTGCTGGTGGGACATTCTGCCTCTGGCACAGGATAGTACCATGTACCTTCAAAAAACAAACTTTCCCACTGATGCAGATACTTTGGCAGCACACAGCTTCCCCTGGCTATAGGTATGATCAAAACCTGTCCTCTGGTATTCAGAGACAGGGAAATTGGTCAATTTGTCAGCTGGCTGTCAGAGATCATTGCACATTATCTTCAGGGTTTTAGTCAGTTGTTCTCTGTAAGAGCACAATCCATTCCCAGTGTAATCACCCAGTGGCTAATACTCTGCCTAGGAAGTTTCTTTCCTAGTGAACTCATGCACTAAAGATTCCAGTAAACTTGAGCTCCTCCCTGAAACTTGCAAAGTCCCATTCTTGACCTGAGAACTGAATTTCACAGGGAATATCAAAGGGATGTGAAGCAATCTGAGATCATGAGTGAAAAAAATAAAAAACTGAGAAATGCATGCCATTTTCACATTTCTCTAATCCAGTTGCAACCCTTAACCCATTTACCTTTATCATGCTTACTGTGTATTTGAACTGCAAAGGATACATGGCTCTTTTTGATGTTTTGGTTCAGATGCCATTTGTGCTAAAACCTTGCTGGTTGGGGTTTTTTAGCTTCTCACAGAGATCAGTTTCCCAATTCTTTTGAGCAGTAAAATTTCCATTTGTTTTGATCATTTGGACTTTAATATAAAAGAACCACGTTGACTCCAGGTGGATTTTACTTGCTTTACACCTTCAGTCTTAAACTCAGTGTTTTTGTCTTCTTGTTTAAGCTGCACTCAGATTTTCTATTTCACTATGAAGTTGTATATTGCAGTTTAATAAGTCATTGTAAACCGGCATCTGTCTTTTGTTTTTCAGAACCCTTCATGGAATTGCCTAGTTAGCTAAACTTTGTTCAGTCTGTTCTGAATTAGGAAGATGCAGATGTCAAAAAATGGGTGAATCAATCTCAGATTGCTCCATACAGTGTTACCTCATGAGTAGGATGTCTCCCCTGAATAGTATGTTGGTTTGAGTGCACTACAAGACATCAGAATGACCAGCATCCTGGCTTGTCTTGTTTTACAGCAACACCACGTTTCTGCTAACGTAAGTTTCTTTATGATGGCAGATGAGGTGCCTAAAGCACAGCTTTTCACCATCACTTATTAAATCAGAGGTAATCCACTGTCTGGATACCTCAGGTTTGATATTTAACTGTTGAGGACATTCGAGTCCTGCTTACATTAAGGGTGAATCTACTCTGAACATCAAACATAGCACCATGTGACAGTAAAACACTCCAAGAACTCATTATCTAAGAGTCTGACATTTGGTGCCTGAAAAAAGTGAAAACTGGTGCCTTAGTACAGTGCCTTAGCTATATGTCTGTGAAACAAGAGTGACTGCACCCATGGTACAGGACTGCCGCTTTAGGAAAAAGAGTGAAGGGACGACTCGGGCATTTGCATGGAATGCCATACTGCAGAAAGAGCACCTAACTGTGTTCTTAATCATAACAATGAGCAACAAAATAGTGAAAATAGCAGAGAAATTATATGTGCTCTGGACTCTACACTAGGCCTGTCAGAACGATAGGGCCTTTTGGCATGATCTACTAAAGTGCTGACAGCCTTTAAGGTGAGGTGCAAAGTTCAGCCCCCAGAGAGGGTAATTGTTCTTTGTCACCACAGAGCTCAGAAGGAAAAATTGTTACTCTCAGCTGAAAATACAAGCTGAACTAGAATCATACCACCAGAAAGACTGCTTTTATAGCTACTGCTTTTATAGTTACTGTCCTTTGATATTTGGGTGAGAGAGTATTAATGTGCCATGGTGAACAGGAGTACTCTCCACTTTATCCACTTCTCTCATCTTTTCTTCCCATCTGAACTCTTGTAATATTCTTAATCAAAGGTCACAAGAGACATAGATAGACAGGCAAACCTTATAAGTGGCACAGCAAAGTTATCACACCTGATAAATCCAGGACCCCTCTAATACCTCAGAGTCTCCCAGAAGAGAGAGGATGGACTTGGGAAAGTTCTCAGTTGTTTTCAAGTGAATTCTTATATCTACATATATTCACACCCCTATATATATACACTAACACACTTACATTAATGTATACATATATATTTGCACATTTTAACTCAGTAGGT
>WEIS01001142.1:0-10410 GCA_013389965.1 Todus mexicanus | reverse complement strand
CTTCACTTTTCCTCTCTGGTCTCCCTCTAAACAAATAAACCAAGCAGCTCCCTCTAAATACTTAAAATTTCAAAGGCATTATTTTTCTTTGTTGCACATTAAGGATAACTAATTGTACTACAATTGAAACTGGGAGGCGCTTTTAAACTCCTCTGTTGCTGAGGTGATAACTCTATGCTGAGATACGTATATTTGTGTTATATATCTCTGGAAGTGAAGCGTATAATGGAAAAGCTCACAGCCTCTTTACTTGCTGCGTTGCTATAATAAGTCAAAGAAGTCACACAGTGCCCTTTTATTTCCAAACTTGGTCTTAAATCACATCAGTAAATCCACAAACTTATTATGAGATGCAGCATGGGTAATGTAAATAATCCCCCCCTCCCCGCCAAAAAAAAGACCCCAAACAACCAACACACTACAGTTTAAAAACAGGATGTAAGGAGGAAAAAATTTCACCATCCATACAATGAAAAGAGAAGAAATACAACACAAAAGCACTGTGGCAGGCAGTGCCTTGAAATTATCCTCGCTAAATTACAGTCATACACTTTCCACTCTCTGTAATTAAACATTAGCATTTGTTTATTCCAGATGCATTTGCTTCAAGTAGACCTAGATCTTTTGTTTTGTTATTGTAAATCCTCTACCAGTCTTGTGTGACCTGCAGCCAGGTGAGAAGTAAAGCAAAGGATTTCCACAGACCAAGGCATTGGAAGATGACTTGTGAGCAGTACTGTCACTGCACGTGGTTAATCTAATTCTCTTCCTCCCTTTTAACAGAGCGTGGGTATATTCAGNTAAAAAGGTAGGAATGGACTGTAATCATTCTAAAATCCATTATCGGGTTTAATCATAGTTTTCGTGTGTATGCTTATAGTTCAAAATTATGGAACAGACAGACTGCTGGTTTTGTGTATTTATACTTTCTAACAAAAAGAACCAAAACCTCTGTCAAGGTCCTAGGTGGTGAGATGGGTAAAATAATTTATATCCCACTCCAAATGTATATAGCATGCATTTTTGAGCTGTTGATCTATTTAGATGAATACATATAGATTCATTGAGTAAACCTCTTCCAAGGCAGGGCTGTTGCTACCAGAGTGTTTGTGCAGCCCAGGAGCTGCTCACCTGGAGACAGGATCACCACGTCCTAGGTTAAAATAAAAAGAAATCCCAACTTGATGCCAGGACCACCACTGCCCTGGCATTGCTCAGTCTTGTCCAGGCTCAGTGTCCTGGTGGCCAGAGAGCAAGAGTGGGTGGCCCTGCTCAGCTGGAAGGTGGGCTGAGAGCAGCCCTACCTGGGAGGAGACGGAGATCCCTTGGATGCTGCAGAAGTGACCCAAAGTGGGTCTGTCTGCAAGGGGGAAAAGAGAAGGGAGGCAAAAAAAAAAAAAGAGAAAAGGAAGAAAAAAGAAAACTTTTTTCCTCCCTTTCTTTTGGAAAGAGGATATAAACAAGTCCTATTTTCGCCGGTATGTTTTATAGTGTCACTCTTGTTGCTGCTCTAGAGCTGCTGGTTTCCACATCTTGGTCCTTCAAACTGTGGTGGGTTTTTTGTCATGTTTGTGGTTGCTGTGTGGGGTCGCAGATTTACCTTTGCGCTCGGGTTTAAGGCTCAGTTTAGAGTTTGGGGGAAAAGTGAGAGGTAAAGATGGGCCATTAGAGGGCACTTTTGCAATCCTGGAGAAGGAAAACGGTGCTTATTATTTCACTTCAGAGTGTTTGTTTTGACTGTGTCTTAAATTCAGTGATAAACAGCAGGCAAATCCCTCCAGTCAGCAGGAATATATCAATAAATATTGACTTAGACTTTAAAAGAAAAGAAAACAAGATGAACTTGTAGAAAAGAGACTAAAAGGCATTTAGGAGGTGGCACAATCTGGAGAATAAAAATTCACACAACATATTTCACATAATTTGTATGGCTTTACAGCGCAGTGCTCAGGCCTCAGCTTGTACCTAGCTTCTAGAAATGAAACCAGCTTGGAGCGCAGCACACTGAGACAATATTGCTTGTTGGAAGTTTTGAAAGGCTGGGTGGGAGAGCACAAATGCCTATGCTCACATCTAGCGAGTGCATTTTCTGAGGGTCTCTGTCAAAGTCAGTGCCCAGTGGTGAACTTGCCTAGAAAGAAACATGGGAGGAATAACTTATGTTTTGCTTTCCTCTTGATGTTTTGTGTGACTAAACTATAAAGGATTTAGCTTAAAACTTTGCCAAATTATAAGGAGTGCACTACAAAAAATAAAATCTGTTTGTTAGCTGGTGTGACAAGTTGGTGTAACACACAGCACAGTTTCCAAAAACTGTGAATGTATCTTGGATGCCTCTTTGCTGTTGAGGTGTCCTGCTTTTGGGTGGTTGTGGATGAAAATTTGTCCCTTTTTAAGCCTTTGATGTTGGATAGGTGAAAATGAGAGCACCCAAAAATCCTGTTTGCTTGGAAAGGAACAATGATTATAAAACTTTTCTTTTTCAGTAACAGCTGACAACTTCACAAGTTGTCATGTATAGGATGGGCCAGTGTTGCCTGCCCAGGCTGGGCAATGGTCATAGAACTGGCCTTAATGTGTCTTTTGTAGTTATTTTTAAGCCAAAATGGATTCACATTTAGATAAAAGAAATTAGAGACAAATCTGTACCTTGTTGCTACACTGTGGATGCTAATGGGGACAGAAACACTGTGTACAGATAGTTTTTAAGTGTATTAGCTAGTGAAATTATTTAAGAAGTGAAGCTTAGCCTGGGTAGTCATATAATCAAAAATAGTTTATTTTAGTATAGGCTACATTGCACTGGAACCGGCTCTGGGAATATACAAGATTGCAATTTCAGGGGGTTCATGTGGAGGACGCTGTCTACAGAAAGTGTCAAGAGTTTCTTACCTAACCAAACAATTTGCTGTAACCGTTGTGATTAAGTTGGAAAGAATTTCTTCCCCATTGGCCAACAATAATACTTGAAAAATCAATAAACAGTGCGTTAGAGCACACAAAACTCATCCTGCTTTGTGTGAGAGGAGGTTTCTGCTGAGTTCAGTGACTCAAGTCAGCAAGTATTTTGACTTACGATCTTTGCTCCAAAAGGTCAAATGTCTTTAGCTTTGCTGATAAGTATCAACACTTCAGTCTGAATCTGAGGAAATACGTCTGTTGTCTTCAAAAGCTAAGTCAGGACCTGGTTAGGATGAATTTTGACAAGTGCTGGGCAGGCTAAATGAGGATTTAACAATAAGTAGTGATTGCATGTTGTAGGTAAAGCCCTTTACTACTTCCCCTTCCATAGGGCAGAGTGCTGCAGTAACCTGTTGTTAAAACATCCCAAACAATAATGTAGTGCACAATTTGAGAGCTGTGAGTGCTGGAGATGAAGCGTAACAAGCCCTGCAAATGGGGAACTGTGTCTGTGTGCTGTTGCCACCAGGTTATCGCCAAATAAATAAGGGTGCAGTCCTCTCCAACTGCAAAATAACTTTTGGCAGCCTCAGCGTGGGCAGGGCTTTATTGACTGGCAAGCTCACGGCAGGCAAGCTCCCTGGCACACTTGCTGCTAGCTGCTTGCAGGAAGCATGGATCTCCATGCCCACCTGTGAGACGTGACCGTGAGGGAGACTCTGCCAGGTGAAGCTCAAGCAATCGCTGTCATCTTTCCTGTGATTTTCCACTCAGGAAAGGGAGGATCTGGCTGCAAATAGTGGAATACACAGCGGGATAGGGAGGAAGAAAACTGAGGAAGGCATAGCAGCCCTTGGTGTGACGGAAGGCACGAGCGAAAGGAGGAGAAAAAATTGCATCCTGGTGAGGAAGCTTTCAGTATGCATCGCTTGTGGTTTACGGTTGCTTGGGGGTTTGCTACATATTTTCTCTTCCCTCTTGCATCACCAGTTTCAGTGGGATGAAGGACAGGAACTGAGCTGGACAGCATGAGTTGGAGAAAACAGTAGAAAGCAGGGTGAGAATGATCTGAGGTAACAGGGAATGGCGGAAAGGAGGAGAGAAGGCGAGTGTAGAGGACCTGCACCATTGGTGGAAGGAGCAATTAAATAACAATGGTGTTAGAGGCAGAGGAAGCAATATGAGGGTGAAAATAACCTTCCACAGGCCTTGCTGATGTCAGGAGACCTGCTGTCCTGCACATGGATGGCTGTGTTTAGCTGTACTGGGAGCTGGACAGACTGCAGAACAGGCTGCAGGACGGGCAGATGCTGCAGCCTCCCCTCTGTGCACAGCAGAAGGGAAGCTGGGAGCAGCAGGGAGAGGGGATTTGGGAACACTTTTTCAGGAGCTCAGGGATGAAAAAGATGATGAGCCCTTGTGCTGCCTGTGGTGAATTCCCACATTTTGGATGCTGGTGCCTCCAGCGAGCTTCAGCAGGGATGTGGTGATGATGAGGGCTGGCAGATTGCTGACAGCTTCCTTCTGTGAAGAGGAGAGTGGGAATTTTGGGGCTGCCAGGGAGTGGATTTTGTTGAAAGCTCCCAAAGGGCCATGGGTGGACTGGGGTGGGGAGGAGGGTCCTATGAGCACACCGATCTCCAGCGGCTCCTTTGGCATTTTTGGAAAGTAAAGCCATGGAAGGGAAAAGGAAGAGGCTGCTGAGGCTTCCTTCAGGGGCACCTGTTGGTATTTTCATGAAGTGCTTGAAGGGGAAGAGCAATTTTATTATGGCTTAGACTACATCTTGCCACTTCGCAAGGAGCTTTATGTTTGCTGTTTTGACATAGAATATTAGAGAAAGGTCAAGTGCAGAGCTAAAAAAGAAAACTCAACAGCAGATTTGATATTGAAGGTGAGAAGAAAGAGTTTTCTCTAAAGTCATAGCTAACTTACAAAGCAGTATGAGGAGCAGTGCATGGCCACACATTCAGGCAAGTAACAAGACAAAACTGTTCCTGCCAGCTCAGCTTTTTATCTTGCTTCTCCACAGAGCCAGTGGCTAATGCTGTTTAGGTAATGGCCTAAACATCTTTTTTCTCTTTACAAAAAAAAAAAAAAGGTTATCATTTAGCAATTTAAACTCGTCGTACCAGAAATGGGCTTTGTTGCCCTCCTACCAACCCGCTATACCAGAGCTATTATATATGAGATCATGTACTGTACTGAAAGGAGATTTGCAGCCTGTCCCGCTGTGTATGTTAGGATAGTCATTACTGACCTACTTGTAGACATAATAATGAAAGGCTGAGATTATGAATTATTATGCCCAATTTGTAAGGGATTCTCTGGTTTTGTGTTTTGCAATTCCCATCAGGCTTGAGGATTAAGCCCTGCTGAATTGCATGCTAATACCAATGTGATTGGAATATGTGTGGCTTTATATCAAATGTTTTCCTAATTCACTCTGTTTATAAAGAACAATTTTGCTGAGAATATTTACTTTCCAAAGGGTTGTTTGAAGCCCTACTAGAATCTCATAAGTAAAGTGAAGCCGATATAACCTCCATCTGCTCTGGGATTGCTCTAGTTCCCGTGTCCAGCAAGCTCTATTTCTGCTATGGCAAAACACCAAACTGGAGCTACACCAAAGTATGTGGAAGGCTTTTACTCTTTGTTAATGACAGGGAAAGATACCAATTTGCAACCAGTGTGCAGGCTTGCTTTCAGTTACAGTTCAAGATGGAAAAATCTGATTTACAGGCTTTATCCAAACGCTGTGACGATGCAAGCTTAGTCCTTACCATATGTATTCTTAGTGCTTGTTTGACGATACAGTGAAGGTGCAGGCAAAACATGAAGTGCATGTGATGTTGTTATAAGTATGCCTGCATTTCTGTGGGAAATCAGCCCACAAGAGCCACATGAGTTAGCAGGCATCTGAGTCAGTGATCATGAGTCACAAATGAACCAGTGCTTCATCACGGTCTTGTCCACTGGTGTGGGACAGGCTGGCGGCAGCTCCTGCTGTGCATGGTGCGGTCCTCCTCAGGTGGGACTCCTTCTCATTGCTGCAGGATGCTCCTGCTGCGCTGCCCACTGCTGCTCCTGCTGCTGCCGCTCAGCTCCAGGCCCCAGAAGTTACCAACCAGAGATGAGGAGCTCTTCCAAATGCAGATCAGGGACAAAGCATTTTTTCATGATTCAGCAGTCATCCCAGATGGAGCTGAAATCAGTAGCTACCTCTTCCGAGACACCCCTAAAAGGTATGTCTGTCCTGCTCAAGTGAGAAGGTTGTACTTTGAAGATTCTAGTTGAATTTGCTGGGTGTTTTGAAATAAAAATTGGATCTAAACCAGAAACGTACAAGTGCCAGTTTTATGTCTGGTGAACTATGCAAGTTTCCATCCGTATCTGGCCTCCTCGGCTGAGGGTCTATCCAATTTATTTGATTTCTGGGGTAAGCCCAGAGCACCAACAGACCGCAAAAGTTTTCTGAAGCGGGGCCACTAACCATGTTTGGAGTCAAAGGGAGCAGGAAGGAAATGAGAAACTACAGGCTTACCCCACCACACTTGTCTCTCCTCATTATTTCATATTGTGCTTTAAAGAACCGGTGTAAGGTGGTCTGGTCTGAACTCCTCACTTCCCAAACTCAACCCTACAGGTCAGAAAATACTGAGGTTAGACTGCAAAAGAACCTAAGACTCTAAAGAGTTCAAGGAAGACCATCATTGCCACCTTCCTTCATATTACATACCTCCTTTAGTCTTTATTGGTGGGAAACGCTTTATAATAAATGATGTGTAGTGCCTGGGGGGGATGTGGGCGGATGGCTGCCATCAGGACTTATTGATTTATGGGTCTATTCTCCTAGGTATTTCTTTGTGGTTGAAGAGGACAACACTCCCTTAGCGGTGACAGTGACACCATGTGATGCCCCTCTGGAGTGGAAACTGAGTGTGCAAGAGCTTCCAGAGGAAACTAGTGGAGAAGGTTCAGGTAACAAACCATCAATGACTTCACTTGCACCTCAGAGACCTGTTTTTCACCAGGATTGAAAGCCCTTCAGACCAGTATCGGTGGAATACTGAGTCTTACAGCAGGTGCATTTTCATGATCTCCTGATGTTTGGATCTTCAGCCCCAGTCTTGCTGGTGTGCAGGGAACTGGCAGCAGGTAGCAACGTGACAAGGGAAAGGGCTATAAAAAAATCCAAGATGAGGTTAAAGTTCACTGGATGCTGCCACAACAAACTGTGTTTGTGCAGAGTAACTCGGTTTCATGGGGGCTTTTCTGTGAGCTGTGTACACAAGAACTGGAGAGACTGATGTTGCAGCAGGCTGAGTTCATCTCTTTGAGTGGACTCATCTGTAGACGTGGAGTTTGTTTGGAAACACTATATAACTGCTACTCAAAAGAGAAGAGGTCTTTGGTTTCCAGAGCCTTTCACACAAGTACTAAAATATCATACGTGCCACGTTGCATGGTATACACACCTCTGGCTCCCACTGCACACAAAATTATAGTGTGACTCAGAGGGCCAAAGCTAAGGGCCCTAGTCCAGTAACAGGGAGCAGAGCCAGTTCCTCCTGGGGAACCATATGGCATCTCCAAGTTGGGTGCATGAAGTCCTTTAGTGGAAAGTATTAGCTGCCATTCACGAGACTCCATTAATACTGATCAGGTGCAGTTTCTATTGCATTTGGTTTTAACTCGAGTGCCAAACCCGTTTCCCTCCCTGATTTGCAGAAGTATTGATAGATCACATCTTCCTCAGAAGGTAAAACCTTCCCTTTTCATCTCACTTTTGCGTTTTATGTAGAAGCATCTGTTACGAGTTTTATTTTCTCAATATTCACAGATTGCATCTGTATAAATGTTTTTCTTTTTTTGTAATCTAGGCGAACCAGAACCTCTTGAGCAACAGAAACAGCAGATTACTAATGAGGAAGGCACAGAGCTGTTCTCTTACAAAGGCAATGATGTTGAGTACTTTGTGTCCTCTAGCTCCCCATCTGGTTTGTACCAACTAGATCTGCTGTCCACCGAGAAAGATACACATTTTAAAGTGTATGCAACCACTACTCCAGAGTCAGACCAGCCTTATCCTGAATTACCTTACGATCCCAGAATCGATGTCACTTCTCTGGGACGTACAACGGTGACTCTGGCATGGAAACCAAGTCCCACCACCTCCTTGCTGAAACAGCCAATTCAGTATTGCATAGTCATCAATAAAGAACACAATTTCAAAAGCCTCTGTGCTGTTGAAGCCAAGCTCAGTTCTGATGATGCCTTCATGATGGCTCCAAAACCAGGCCTGGATTTTAGTCCGTTTGACTTTGCCCATTTTGGCTTCCCCTCAGACAGCAACTCTGGCAAAGAACGCAGTTTCCTAAAATCATCGTCAAAGTTTGGGCGTCAAATGTCCTCAAAACCAAGAGTTGACCTGCATAAAGTTTGTATCGGGAACAAGAACATCTTCACAGTGTCTGACTTGAAGCCTGACACACAGTATTACTTTGACATGTTTGCAGTAAATACCAACACTAACATGAGCACTGCATACGTTGGCACCTTCGCCAGAACGAAGGAGGAGGCTAAACAGAAAACAGTGGAACTGAAGGACGGCAAAGTTACAGACGTGTTCATCAAGAGAAAGGGAGCCAAATTTCTACGATTTGCTCCTGTTTCATCTCACCAAAAAGTCACCTTCTCTGTTCATTCGTGCTTGGATGCTGTTCAGATCCAGGTTAGAAGAGATGGAAAACTTCTCTTGTCTCAAAATGTGGAGGGTGTGCGGCAGTTCCAGCTTCGGGGAAAAGCAAAAGCTAAATATCTCATTAGGCTGAAAGGGAGCAAAAAAGGTGCTTCTATGCTGAAGATCCTGGCTACAACAAGACCCAACAAGCAGTTTTTTCCTTCTCTTCCTGAAGATACACGAATCAAAGCCTTCGACAAACTCCGCACGTGTTCTTCAGTTACGGTGGCGTGGCTGGGCACACAGGAGAGAAACAAGTTCTGCATCTACAAAAGGGAAGTGGATGACAATTACAATGAAGAGCAGAAGAAAAGAGAGCAGAACCAATGCTTGGGTCCGGATACGAGGAAGAAATCAGAAAAAGTTCTTTGTAAATACTTCCACAGCCAGAACATCCAGAAGGCAGTGACCACAGAGACAATCAGAGGCCTGCAGCCTGGCAAGTCCTACCTGCTGGATGTTTACGTGATAGGGCACAGTGGGCACTCCGTGAAATATCAGAGCAAATTGGTGAAAACAAGGAAGTTCTGTTAGTGCCCCTGTACATAGAAATCTGTGGAACTCCGGTTGGAACATTATCCTACTTCCAAGTATATGGATTGACTACTTGCGCAGCTGAGAAGTTGTGACCTGTATATTTATGTTTACATAACTAATTGTTTGGAGGAACTGAGGCTGGTGCTCTCTGGTAGCACCTGGCATCAGTATTATCATGTGTCTGGTGACTCACATGTAATGCTCGGTAGATGTCCACAGTAGCAGGAAACCTTGAAGGAACTGGTGCTCCTTTGCTTCCATATTGCATGAACAACTTCTAAATTATTTTATACTTAAAAAGGCTGAGATACATCATTCATCCACCTTGTTCTTCACACACGAAGCTCACCGCCATATGCCCTTTCTCTCAGTGTAGATGATAGGGTTTCTGTAAATTATTTTATAGAGTCTTGTTTAAAATGTTTATGTTTCTATGATTGTAAACTATTAAAATCTCTCCCCAATAAAATACAGATCTAAACTAAGTATTAACTGGACTTCACATGAAGCAGTTTCATTGCTAATGTAAATTCTTACCTAGCTGATTTTCATGTTTAAATACTGTATGTATTTCATGTACAAAGTTGCCATAACGTTATATTCCTGTACATAAAATTAAAAATATTAGATTATACACAGTTTCTTCTTTTCTTGACATTCTAAGGGGACAAACAGACTCAGGGACAGAAGAGGCGTACTGAAACTTGAACTGAACAATTCAGACAACACACCAGAGAACCGGTTGTTATTTTTGTTAGATTGTCATTGAAAACATTTGCTTTCTGGATGCCACTGGTTTTGACTGCAGTAATACTAAGATGACAGGATTATTATTTTTTTTTATTGACAAGAATGGTAGACCTAAGAGGAAAATGTGTAATTTCATTTAAATTGCAGTTATTTCCATTGACTAGATTTCTTTAAAATATTACATGTCTGGATCTCATCTTTTCTAAATATTATTTGTTTTTCCACGTCGCCTTTATTGACTCAAAAGCTTGTATAGAGCTGCTTAATGGAAACCACTTCTGAGAAGCAACAAGACCAGCCCTGTTCCAAGCAGCTAAGAGCAGGATACATGCTGCTTCAGTTCTGATATTATAGTACAGATCAGGGCCTCAGGACAGATAACAGAGATTTTTTTTTCTTGGTCCCATTGTGGGATGTAATCAGTCCACATCATGCAGGCAGTCTCAAAGACAATCTCTGTCTCTTCCTTAGGTGCCTGT
>WEIS01001135.1:3465-18364 GCA_013389965.1 Todus mexicanus | reverse complement strand
CCACTGGGCACAGGGTACATCCCCAAACTAGCAGCCACTCGCTGCTCCTCCCAGACCACAGGACACAGCAACACTGCCATAGCCTCCCCAATCCCTGGAGGAAATGTACTGTTTGCCTTTGTTCCCTGCTGAGAGGTAAAGCAAAACTCAGCCTTGGTCAGCTGCTGAGAGCAACTGGAGACCCCAGAAGACAGGCAAGGGCGTCCAACCCATCGCCCAACATATGTCACTTTGGAGGACTTGGCCTCGTACCTGTATGTTTAGCAGAAGGCATGTCTCTGAGAAAGAGCTTTAGCAAAAAGCAAGAGCCAGTGGCAAGGATTTGGGGTCTCACCCAGAAGTTGATCCTTCCATTCATGCAGTTACTGCTGAGCCAGGCTCCGTGACTTACAAACATCTGTCAAGTCTCTTGCACCTTGGCTGTGCCAGACACCTCCCAGCTACGTGGGAAGCACGTGTACAGCACAATGCAGCACCACACAACCAGGCCAGCTCTACACAAGCTCTCTCAGACACAAGCCATTAAACAGCACCAGCTAAAACCGTTAGGGATGCCTCACGTCGCTCTGTAGTGCTGCACTGCCTCCTATGGACCCATCTGCCATCAACACTCCTCAGAGCAACCTCCTTGCCAAAGCGTGTCAGCAGGGCCCCAGCGCAGGGTTATTGCACAGACGAGGCTGCGTTTCCCTGCCCATTCAGGCCACCTGTACTGAATCCCGCTGCCCACCTGCACAAGTACACAACATGCTACTCACAAGGACCAGTTGACCAGGTTTCCAACAATGAGCAGTGCCATCCTGTCCTGAAAAGAAGACACTGATGATTCATATGAAAGCAGAAGGAAATGCAAGAAGAGGCCTTTACCTCAGAATTTCAAGATATCATTATGAGAGGATTTGGAGTCTGGTTCCTGCAAGTACACATGCATCTAGCTCTAAAGTTTGCCTTGTAGGAGCTTTTGGCAGATGGAAACTGCTCTGGTCCTCACAAATTTGAAGAAAGTGTTGCAAGAAAGAGACTAAGCATCTAAAAAAGGACAAGCTCAGCACTTAAGGTTCAGCCTCAAGAGGTCTGGCAAATCCTTTGAGTGTTTCCACTGCTTTTCTAGATAGATCCCTTCCCTCCCATAATTTTATAGAAAAAATATTTCACAAAGCAAGGACATGCTTGAAAGAGGCAGCAGGGGAAGCTTTGCAGAGTATCCCACATTTATCCACAGAGCCTCTTCTCACCCATCTCACCAGTAGCTGGGGAAGCATCGTAACTACAGCAGGGTTATATCTGCAGGGCATGTGCATTTATGCTTACAGCTGCTCTCATGATGGAGCTATTTCAAGCCCACCAGGCTTACTTTATGCCCGAGTGTATCAAGTCTACTTGCAAAACTTGGCCTGACACTTATTCAGAAATGGAAGAATAAACTTTAAAAATATATGTAATGAAAAGAATGCTCGTAGATAAAAACTTCATTTGGCTTCAAGCCTTAATTAGCACTTGGTGCCAAGAAGAAAGTCACAAGTGGGACACAAGGTAAGAGCTACTATTTTGGAGTTTTTTTGCTGCCTACCCTGAGGTGCTGCAGAAACAGCAATAGCTACTGCTTAAGCCACAGTGCCAAAATAGTCACTGCCTTCTCCAGAGAGGCTGCACTGCACAGAGCCTCATCTCTGCTGCTTTGAACAAATGGCCCCAGGGAGCAAGAGCAAAGGCAAATCCTATCCTGCTTGTATCACCTTTGCTCTGATGTTTTATTCACCAAGCCTGAGAGCACAGGATGCCTGGAGGCGGGGGTAAATCACACCAGCAGAGATCTACACTTACCTAAGCATTTTGGAGAAGGGCAAAGAAGGCAAGCAAGGAGCATTATTTTTTCGAATAGTCATCCCTCTTCCCTTTGCACATTGCCTAGAAAGTGAGAGATTGCTGAAAGAGATGCCGAGATAAGAAATCACCTACCATGTACATCGGTCGACTGCACTGCTGGATACAGTCTGTGTACAGCACCATTGCCGCTCGTCGAAAGATGCCCAAGTCTGTCAAAGAAGAGGATAAAAAGCCAGAACAGCCAGCAGAGTAAGATCCAAAATGCCTACGGGGAAAGACATGGACACCAATCGGCTGACAACAGAGAAGCCAGCCTACAGATGGTCAGGGTGTGAACAGGTTCATTTCTTGCCCTTTGGGAGCAGTCTGTGCTGAGTAGAAAGGCAGTCACCACAAGATGTGGACGGCAGTTGGCCAGAGCAACAGGTTAAAAACAAAATAATAAAAAATAAATCTCCTCAACACTACTACCACATAGAAGTAAAATAGGCCCTGTCTGTAAGCATAAACAGACTGGCTTTGCAACCACATCTCCAGAAGAGATGTGTGTGCAGGAAGAGGAAAAGCACTTTCCATGGCAGAAGCTGCCAGAGCAGGGAAACAACAGAAACAGATCCTGCAGCCCTTAGAGGGTCCTAGAGGGGCAGAGCGCACTCAAGACACTCCTGCTCTGAAAAATCATTGCAGAAGCTTCACTGGAGAGCTGGCAGTGGGGATCAACAGACATGCATGCACATATACATCCCTCTTCAGCAACAAATGTGGAACTTAAGGCTCCTGCACCAATATCAGAGCTCTCCTGTGAGACATCACTTCCTGCCAAGGAACAGGACTGACAGTGCTGTTGGCAAACTGACTCCAGTTCTCAAGAAGCTGATCCCCAGTAGCCTGCCTTCCCCCACACATTCATGCACCCCCCGGCTGCTACACCCCTGCTCAGTCAGTTCAACAGAATAAAATGAAAGCTGCTGACAGTTACCTGAGTCAGGGCCATCTGAGGCAGGCAGGAGAAGAAGAGGAAGGAGAAATATGTTTGTAAGCAGAGCACAAGAGCCAAGTCCCCACCAGACTCTCTACACCTTCACACCATTACACAGCTCACTGCTCTGAACACAGCGATAGGGAGAGCTGTAGCTGAAGGATAGATTTCCTCAGAGCTCAGCTCTTCTGTCACCACAGAGCAGACAGGTCCTGCTGACTCCCATGGGTCTGGGAAGCAGCAGCCCAAGGATTTCAGAGGCCAGGAACAGCATCAGATGGATGAGAAGACAGGATAACTCAGAACATAAGCACAGGTCACGGGACTGCGCTCACAGATGGGCTGCACGGGACACTCACACAGGTGAGGACAGGAGGCACTGGCACACTCTAGAGCAAGATGGTTCAGTCACAGCACTTACCGATTTTGAAGCGGCCCATGTAGTAGATCTGGGTGCTGAGAGCCAGTGAGGCCAAAACATGGATCATTGAGAAAATGACCCAAAACCACATGTCATTTTTCCCAAACACCTGCAAGCAAAGACATAAAAAGCCAGTTGAGCCCTGTTATCATCAGGTTACTCCTTTTCTGTCCCTTGTCACCACGGGGCATTGGACAACTTCACTAAACATGGAAAAGAAACCCCTAAATCTTCCAACCTGAAAACAGGTCTATAAATCCAAAATTAAGTCCTCCTCTGGAGAGAAGGACATTCTTTCTGAACACCCCTTCAAACAAGAATGGTGGCTTGAAAGGACAGCAGTTGGCCCATGGAGCAGAAGTGCAGGGTCTCCATCTCTCAGGCCAGGCAAGCTCTCCTTGCTGACCTGGGCAGCATCTCTCTGCACATGAGCTGGGTTTTTACAAAGGCAGTTAGAGAACCAACCATTAGTTTTACAAACACACTGTGGTAGATTAAAAATGACAAAACTGCTCTGTAGGCAATTGCTCCTGTTGTACACTTTTGCTTTATTAAAGGACTGGAAGTGACCTACAAATGCAGGTTAATGCTATATTAAAACCTTGGGGTTTCAGTTATATACGATGGAGTCTGTGGTCTGCCATCAGGCTCTGACCATTCACTCCCCCTCCCTGGGGCACAGCACTTGCCTGAACTTCTCCTTTCATGCCGGGAAAAAAAAAAAACAAACCACAAAAAACAAACAAAAAAATTCCCCCACACCAAAAAAAGCCACACAACATAAAGTAAGCAGAAAAGCCACTTCTACGGGAATGGTGCAAGGGAGACAACATGCAGCTTATATGTTCTGCTCAACAGCTTCAAGGCATCCCACAAGAGAAGATACAGCATCTCATAATAAAACCCCAGTGTTTTGAACTAGATCTACCACAGCTATCAAGAGCTTCCTGGAAAGTCCCAAGCTCACTAGCTGCCCCTGCATGCCTTATCCCACGGACAGTATCCCACAGAGACCTCTGCAGAATCCATTGGTATTCTGCATTCTGTGCGGTAAGGAAGGGCTGACAGCCCACTGAGATCTAGCTGGTAGTTCAGATCAGAAATTCAACAGATTTTGCCTGGTTACTGCTGAATGAAATTGAGTTTTTCAAAAGGAGAGAAGTAGAAACCTCCAAGATAAAGCACAGGCTGGGGATTCAGGCAAGCCCAGCTCAGCACTTGCAATGCTATGAGCAAATAGGCAAAGCTCTGTACCAGCCTGACTTGTCAGGGACTACTGGTGCACAAGAGCAACTCTGGTGACTCCTGCTCTAGTACCCATCTGTTGGTAGATACTCCAGAAACTTGCCTGGGAGCTTCCCAGACACTGTTCTAGCTCTACACCTCTCCAAAGATAGGAAGGCCAACTGCAGGAGCTGTGCCCAGCAACACAGTTTTCCAAAGGGGAAGAAGAGGCGAAAGCAATTAGGTAGAGGACAACTTGTCTTGGAAGCTCAGCCAGCCTCACTCTCCTCCTCCAAGGTGAGCCACCCCACAGGAGACCAGCTGCATGCTTGATGACACTGACACATGAATGCATTAATTTCTCATCTTGAGAAGGAGAGCATGTGGTGGGGAAGCCCAAAAAGGAGCCCAACTAAAGAAAACCACTCTGCTCTTTCTCTCCCTGCAAGCCCAGGGGACGGGAGAGGGAAAACCTGAGACCAGCGGGAATTCAAATGCTGGCAGCTGCTTAACATACTCTTATACTTCCCTGCTGCTCTCCCCAGCCATTTGCCCACTGAAACTATATTCCCAGCCACACCATCTCCTGCCCAGAGAAGCAGGCAGGTAAGAGGGAGCCATACCACTCCAAGGACAGCCAGAGAGATCACCACAGCAAATGAGGCATAGGCAGAGTAGGCACTGGCATTGATGTCTGGGTGGCGGGTCTGGTAGAGCTTGAGCATGCACAGTCCTGCGATCATGTACATGAAGGAGGTGTCTGTGGAGGGAGCACAACAGAAACAGTGAAACCAGGTATTGTCAGTAGGCTGAGAAAGCTGTTCCAAGTGCACAGGAAAAAGTGCAGCAGCAGGGCCAAACCCAGGGCTGGCAGGCACAAATCCCTGATGCTGCACTACATTGTACAGCACTTTGTGCTTTGCTGTCTTGCAGCACATCTACCATGCTCTGGGGCAACAAAAAATAACGGGGCTCAGTGCAGCACAGAAGCATGCAAAAATCCCAGAATGGCTGAGGTTAGAAAGGTCCTCTGGAGGTTTTCTGGTCCAACACCCGCTGCTGAAGCAGGGTCACCTATGAGAGGGTTGAACAGGACTGTGTCCAGTCAGGCTTTGAATATCTCCACAGAAGACTTCACAGCCTCTCTGGGAAATCTGTTCCATTTTTGACCACTCTCAGAGGAAATTCAAAAAAATAAAATAAATAAAACAATAATTTGTGCCCGTGACCCTTTGCCTTCTGTTCTCTGACTGTGCACCACTGAGAATAGACTGGCTCATTCATCTTCATTCCATCTCATCGGGTATTTAAGCACATAAACACGATCCTGCCTGAGTCTTCTCTTCCCCAGGAGGATGAAGAAGCCCACAGAGGAAAGCTTCCACTGAGATGCCAGACAGAGGTTTCCTAGGCTTGAGCACTTTGCCACTCTGGCTGTGCACTTAACTATCTTCAAATACTGAGCTGCAAAAGCAAAGGCAGGTCTTGCCAGAAGTACACTGCCTGAATCCCAAGGTCTGGAGAGGAGGTTGAAATGCATTAGCCGTCAGTACTCAAAGCCTCACTGCCTCCTGACTGAACCCTCGAACAGGCAGGCTCCGGGGAGGTTTGAAAGGGTAGAGGGATGGGAAATGCCAGCAACTCAGCAAGAGACAGAGCATGGCAAACCCTACCTCCAACTCCCAAGAGGAGAAACTCAGCTTACCAAACTGGAAATTGGAGTAATTAGGGCAGACGTGGTAACAGGCACTGAGCACTCCTTCCATCATCAGAGCGATGCCCATAGCATAAAAGAGACCAAAATGCTTTGGGATCCCATAGTCCTGGAAGACAGCAAAGCTGTATAGTAAGTATTCTCAGTGTCTTGTTCACAAGCGAGCTTCCGCTCTCCATCACTTCATCCCTCAGTCACTGGTGCAGCACAGTGTGCTGTGTGCAACCATTTGCTCTACATGTTGCCACACTGCAAAGCCAGGTGAATCCACGGGCAGCAAACCCAAGATAATCACAAAGAAACTTCACGTCTTAATACCTCATTGGCTTGGTATTGACATCTTGAGGCTAAAACTCTGTCCTGTACCTTGTGTCATGCTACATCCTGCCGAAAATTGAGAAAGCACTGCGGGGCCAGAATAGTAGCCTTACATTTATGGTCAGTAGGGTGTTAAAAGCACCTGAAGAGCAGACCCCATCAGCTCAGATGAGAAGGCATCTCCACCACAATCTGGCTGAGATCTCGTAAGCAGCAGACCCTTAAAACTGGTAAGGCATTGATTTGCTGCCAGGCCAGTGAAAACAGATCTGTTTGTCTCCAGAAGCCACCAGCACCCTTGCCCACAGGGCTGCAGATTTCTCCATCCTCTCCCAGAAAATACTGAAGAGACTGCAGAAGCTCTGACTACAAGCAGTTCTCCTTCAGAGCTAGAGGCAGCCAGCTTCCTCTGGGTTATTGTAGGCAGCTCTAGCCTTTCTTCCTAACAAGTCAGACAAGAAGGAGCTCAATTGTATAAGACAAATCAAAGCTCACTATACACAAAAGCAACTTGGGACATTTCTACTGTCCCAGGTCCTTCACAGTGAGGAACAGAGGAAAAGCCATAGCTATGGGACTTGTTCCTCTACTCATCTCCTTGTCTTCACAAGCCCAGGCTGGGTCACCATGGTAGTATAGACACACTATGAGCAGCAAAGTACTAGGGCGTGCAAGAACTCAAGGCTGCCACCTAGACCCTTTTTCAGGGGAGGAAAAAAGTGCAAGATTCAACTCTGCAGCAAGGAAGGCAAATGGTAACTCTCTCCAGTTTTTGAGTTCTCCCTGTCTTTCATCCTTCCACTCAGTCTCACACAACCATGGTTCCTACCAGGGTATAGATATCTTTCATTTCCATGGCCCGACGGTGGAGAATGTTTCTGCGCAACACAATGAGGAGGAAGAGAAAGCCCAGCAGCATGTGGCCCACATTGCTGAGGATGTTGTTGAAGGCACTGCAGGGAAAAAGAAAGTTTAAGACAAAGGCAGCACAGAAGCAGGAAGCTCAAACCTGGGCCATGATAAGCTGAATCCACTTTGTTTGCCCTCCCCACCCCATCCTCCACCTCAACAGCTGCCAAATACCTGCCAGTTTTACATCCTAGATGACAATTTTAGGTTGAGTAGATTTAATCTACCCCAGTAGTTTTAAGACTTACTCTACAAGATTCCCAGCTCTGGGGTTTCTTTGCATTCCCACATTAATTCAGAGACATGCTGCACTGAAAGGACTGATCTGAACTTCTCTTGCAGAGCTGCAGGATAAAATCCTGACCTGGACACAGCATAAACACTCAGGAGGCACAAGACAATTAATGCAGTGACCACAGGGTTCACTCACCTCAGCACCCCAAGAGGGTGAGCGCACAGAAAGTTGTAGTAGCAGATATCCTGATTGCCCGTCACATTCACTACCTAGACAGAGCAGAGGCAGGATATTAGTAAATCCTCCCTGTTCCAAGGGGTTTGCTTTGTGCAAGCACCACACATACACAAGGTGTACTGGGACACAGTCTAGCTCCAGCACTGGCACACGGGAGTACTGACATCTGCAAGCAAAGCTTTTAGGAGGGGACAAGGTGTTGCCATAGGTGACAAACCTGACAACAGCTGTCAGAGGAAGTGTGCTCTCAACCCCACCACTAATAGATGTGCTTGCAGATATCTGAATAACAGCAGGAGAGCAAGGGTGGGGAGAAGGGAGGGGAAAATCACTCATATCACAGCAAACCCTACTTGCTTTCAGTTGTCTTTTAGAGATAACAGCAGATTCCTCCTGACTCTAAAATGAAACAAGCCCCAAATGAGACATCAGATGAGCAGGAAAACAGCTGCACTCCCACTTCCCAAGCCAAAATAGCAGAGTTGCTATTGGCTCAGCGAGCCAAGACAGCAGCAACCCTCAACACACAACACGGAGAGAGCCGCTAAGCTAAAATGCCCCTCAGAGTGGGAAATCTAAGTGATCCCCATTTCACTGCAACTGTCATCCTTACACCATGCTACCACAGAGCAAGCTTAAAGGCAAGAGGACCCAAGTGCAGGGAACAGCCGCAGCGTCCAACGCACCGTCTGGTAAGTGATGACAAGCTGGATGACTGGTAGGGCATAAAACACTGCAATGGTGATGATGTTCCTGCAGAGAGGAGACAGCAGCAGCAGTTACACACATCGAAACAATTGGCGCACATCCAGAATGGAGCCCCTCAGTGCTTGTGGAGGAAGGTGTACACCTCAGTGCCAAAGGGCACACACAGACCCTGCTCTCCCAGCTGGAGCTTTACATCTCTGGCTACAATCTCCTGAAGCAGAAGAGCAAATATGCTAATGCAATTGCTAAGGGCACAAGAAAAGGTAGGATGTGGACCTCAAGATCATGCATTTGAGTGCCAATTTCTCCCCTTCCCCAGTATGTTCCAGCACACCAGTTATCACCACACTTTAAAGCAATTACGCAAAACAGAGTCCACTGCCAGGATCATGTGTGCACTAGTCCACAAATATCCTTATTTGAAATATGTGGGATCTGCAGTTATTGTTTGGAACAGGGTCAGAACGTGTAACAGGCTGGCTCAAAGAACACCTTCAGGTTTACAGTGTACTTCAGCAGAAGGGCATGTGAACAGGCTCCACAACCAGAGACTAGATCCAGAGCTTCGGCCCTAACAGTTTGTCTTTTCCTTACCAGAAATAGATTTTGTATTTTTTGCTGACAATTCTTCGGTCCTTCCTGGACAAGTCTGATAGATAAAGGAACACCTAAAACAATGGGTAGGGAAAGAGGGAAGAAAACAGAAAAGAACTAATTAAGACTACAGAAGCCAGTACATGACCTTGACGTATTTCCGCAATATGAAGCTTGGTGCTATTTGGACCATTTTTCACACAGTGAGTTTGTTGTGCCCCTTGAAGCTCACTCTACGGGGAATAAGTTCTGCAAAATCCTTCAGCCTCCAGGAATGGCTCAGACCAAACAGCACTGCAAAGTAACAAAAGGAGGCAGCCTCAGAGGTGCTAGCTTGAAGTCCCTCTGTGTATCCACTATAGTCACACCACTCATATCAGATAACTACCTACTATGGAACATTATTTTCTCCCTATGCTGTTGCACCTCCTTGGACTTTCTACGACACTCTAGGCTTCTTTCTGCTTTCTCAATAGTCCTCAATACATTCTGCTTTTCTGGACTAAACCACTCATTCCAGCAGCACATTTAGCACAAAATAGACTCTGAAAAAACACTAAGCAGAGTGTTTGGCTTTATTAGATTAAATTCACCTAAAAGGGAAGTGGAAACCTGAATTCCTGACAAGTGACTAGTGGTGTTCCTCACCTACATGTGGCCATGACCTAGCATCATGGCCACAGCTGCAACACCAGCTGTACCTTAGTACGGATGACGTTCTTATCACTTTCAATTTCTGGCATGGTGTCAAAGTCGCTCTCCTCCTCCACAGAGCTGTCTGTGTCAGAACCAGCAGGCAGGCCCCGCTCAGGAGAAGACAACTGACGTCCACCACTGGAGCTTGACTCATCTGGAGCAGAGCAGGGAGAAGGAGACAGGCAGGGTTAAGGCTAAATCCCTCTGTGCACAGCAAGAAAAACGCCTTGCACAGCAAGCCCCAGATACCAGCCACAATTCGCTGGGACAAGTCAATATGGCCATTTCAGGGAACAAGTCACAATGATTACACAGCCTCCTAAAAGTCTCAGATCATCAGCTAAGAGCACTTCTGATAACCACTTCTCTCCTCTGCAGCATTTTGGTTCTTCCTCTTCTTTTATTCTATTACTTTTCTTGTATAACATTTTCCACTCTTTACTAGCCTGGGCTCACAAATCTGGAAGTCTGAGACAAGGCAGAAAGCTCTAGTGAAAGCAGCAGACTGTTCAGGGCCCAGGAAACAGGCTGACCTAGTTAATCTCTAGATTTTATAGAAGCTTTATATATAAAGCTTTTTAAAAAATACCGTAGAACAAACGACAAAGAGGAAGAACATCGACATTTCAAAGCAGGCAGAACATCAGCTTTGCTCCCATTGCATCCACAGTATTGGTCACCTGCAGATCAACAGGACCTATCTTCACTCCACACAGGCTGGTCAAGCTCCCAGTGAGCCCATTGCCCATACCGGCACGAACAGAACACAAGTTCCTTCCTCATATCCCAAATGCTTTTAAAGCATTTCCTTGGGAACTTGGGAAAGGGGCATAGGGTGGCATGGAAGCCCTCTACTCTCTTCCAGGACTTAAATGCTCCTAAATTTTCCCAAAAACTCATGAAAAACCAGTTCTGTGTTTCTTTGTCAGGCGCTCAGAGATACCATACCTTCACAGTCCAACAACTGGGTGATATCTGGAGTGCCGGGGCTGTCTTTACACCACAGTGAGCAAATGCATCCTGACCAGAAATCAAAAATTACAGAGAGGTGCTCTCCTCTCTCATTTGAGCAGCTGCCTCACACTGCCCTGAACCCACACCATCTCACCCTACAGCCTGGGTCCCCAAGGTGGGAAATTCAAGGATTATGCCCAGAAGTCCACAGCATTTTGCTACTCAATACCAATCCCTCCACAGAAGGGGAAAACTGTTGTAAGGAGACTGAGAAATGCTCTGGTAAAGGAAATCATTTCCCATCATTTCAGATTAGCAGGATCCTTGGGGTTGTTTTTTTCTCCTCTGCTGCCAGGGAATGCTTCACCTGTTGACAGCATGACATCATTTTTCCCCTAATGAAACCTATAAACCAAAAGAAGCCCTGATTTTGTCTTGCCTCACGGTACACAACCCTTCAGCCCTCCCATGAAAGGCATGCTTTGGTCTGAAGGCAGGTTTGATGAGCTTGTAACAGACTCCTAGAAGCTTGACTGGAAGGAACCTTTGTCAGGTCCCAGTCAACCTGCCTGAAGCAACATCATCAACACCACTTATCAGGTGACTGTGGGTTTGTCTAGCTGAGACAAACATTTCAAATGACAGTCACTCTGGGCACCTCTTCCAGAGGTTTGCCACCTTTTGATGTAGATGTTTTGCCATGAAGTGCAACCTAAACCTCCCAAGTTGCCTTTTATTTTCTATTTTTTTCTTCCATGTAGTTGAAAGCTGCTTCTAAAGCAGCTTACAGTTTTATTTCCTTCTGGCTTTAAAGCACCTTAAAGTGCCTTCCCCTGCCCCAGGCAGAACCTTCTCTGTGCTCCCAGTTCTGGAAGATACTGTACCGATAGCACCATAGCTGCTTCCCTCAGGGGTGCTGGCTGTGATAGGGTGTGAAGATGTCATAATCCCAGATCCTGCAATAGAAACAGACCCAAAAGGGACAGTTAGTTGCATGTCAGTGCTTCAAAACACATTGGAAGTGAACACAAACAGCTAGAAGAGCTGGAGGGGCTTGGGAAAAGCAGCATTTCTCCAAACAGATGGCAGCCTCCCTCTAGAGCATGCTGTGCAAAAGGGAAACCCTTGCTTTGTAATGCGAAGCAAATCCCTTGCTTTCAACCTCCCCACACAGGCTGCCAGTTTGACTTCCAAAAGCACGAGCCAGCCTCCAGCACCCTGGAGGGATCACATAAAGGGTCTGCAAGACTTGGCAAACTCTAGACAAGTCTCACAATATTCAGAGCACCCTTCTGAATTTCTAATTCTTCTCCCTCTATTCAAATATTGCTACCTTGAGTTACTCCTGGAAGAGTCATAGACAGCCTTCGGCAAGACAACTGCTACAGTTTTAACCAAGCAAGGAAAAAGCAAAAAATGCTCTATGCAAAAAGTGGTCACGATCTTATGCTGATGACAAGGGCAAGCTTTTGAGGGCTGAGAAGTCCCTGCCTCCTACCCACACATCTGAAGTGACAACGGCTGCACCTCCCAGTCAAGTGGCACTAGGACTTCACCTCCTTGCCTCCACACTCCCTGTCTTTCCCCTCGTGGTGGCACTCAGCTGCTGAACTGGCAGCAGACAAACCCAGTAGGAAATAGCGCCAGCTGAATCTCCTCACTGAAGGGTCAAACACCAATATTCCCAAAAGGGAAGCAAGAGCAGCAAGAGCAGGACTGTGTCTTGCAGTGGTGGCAAACAGCAAGGGAGGCTCAGCTGCTTATAAAGCTTCACCTTTGCAACAACATTATGTGGCCTGTCAGCAGCAAAGAGACACAGGACATGGGGCAGTATTCAAAGCGAAGCAACCTTACTGCAGCCTGACAATGGCCTGGCTTCCCAAGCTGCATCTCTGACCTCCCAGTACCTGATCTCTCCCAAACTGACAGACACAGGCAGACACCCCTTTTCATCTGGCAGTTCTGGACACTACTGCAACACCTCGTGTAGATTTTTATACGATTTCCAATAGCCACATATAGAGAGCCCCCAAACTTCTCCCTGCCTGAGCCAAATTCTTAGGCAGGGGAGCAATGTCATACAGCAATGACATTTAACGATTCAAATTTAAATTACTCCTTTCCTTTCACATGTTCACTGTGCTTGTTGGGCTGCAGGCTAAGACTTGGTCTTCATTTTAACTTCTCTACCCTCCTGCCCCATCCCTCTAACAGGGCAATGAACAGCTTGGAGGAACATCCGAAGTGGACAACACGGCATGGACTGAGCATCAGAGGTAAGGCTCTGGCACACCACAGCCCCCCACATGAAACTCCTTCAGCCCTCAGCCCAGATTAGAAGGATGTTGCTGCAGGTTGCTGCAGAAGCAAGATCCACTTTCTACTCATGACCCATTGTGCAACCCTCCCTCTCTCATGGCAGCTTTTCCAATTGCTTTAAAGTCATTTAGAAGTCCAGATCACTGGGAAGAGGGTGAAAGAATCATTTCCCCATGTTCATGCCCCTAAAGCACATGCACAATTTCACAATTTCTACTCCCATCAGTCTTGTCCCACAGGGATCCCTCCTTATTTCAGACAAGGCTTTATGCTCTCAAGTGACCTATCAACCTTCTCTCCCAAGTACCCAAGGCAAGATATCAATCTGGACAAAGCAGGGATGCCGAGGAGAAGAGGTGCTCTGCCCTGCCTCTAACAGCCACTTGGGACTCAGCTCACCCACTAATTTCAGTCCCACTTCCCAGTGTGTGACTGAGTCAGCAAAGTAAATGTACTGCACTAGGTGTGGTTCCGCCAGCTATTGCCTCCACCAGATGATGTGGAATGGGAGGTGTGACATGGCATTAAAAAAAAAAAGCTAACCACAGAAGTACAGCATAAGATGGACAACTGGAGCAAAGAAGCACATGGAGTTGTGGGATATTCAAAGACAAAGGGCAGAGACAGATTGCTCAGCACCTCCATCCACACTATCTTGGTAGGGAAGGGCAAAAGAAAAGGGAATAATGGAGAAGGCAAGACCCAGAGGTACTTTGGAGGAAGAGAATTTTCAGTGGGTGAGAAGAGAATTTAAAAATAAAAAAAAATAGAGAGAAAGCCAGCATGCCCTGAGTGATCTGGAGGACATGGAAGATGCTAATTACCGTTTTATGGGCATCAGAAAGACACACACCCCAAAGAGAAAATAGAGAAAGAAAAAGTATGTGGGTAGGACAAGTTGCCTCCCCAGAGGAAAGGACGTGGCTGTGCCAGGCATGTGAAGGTGGCATAGAGTACAAGGGAAAGGACAGGTCCCAGAAGAAAGTGCCTCTGGGAGGAAACCTGTAAACTGTGAAGGAACTGGGCTCCTCTGTCATTTCACAGGGACACTGTTCAGCAATCCTCCCTGCCCAGGAATCCAATTCTCTGCCCTCCAGGTCTGTGCTAAGCACAGCATCTGTGCACTGCAGCTTCTTTGGGAACTTCCCAAGAACCAGAATTTAATCTTCACCTCTTGCCAGGCCAGCTTGGAAAAAACAGCTTCTAAACTGTATAGAGCACATGAACCCTCAGCTGCAGAAGCAGTCCCTGGGGCTTCTGGTCTCACCCAGCTGAGATTGTGCCTTCTTGTCTTAGACAGTGATTCCTTGTCACCACCCTGGAGCTCTTCCATGGCCTCAACCAGGTCCCCTCAGCTTCCCCAAACTCCCAGACACAGAGGCCCTTCCCATTTCTCCAGTGCCCTAAGACCTGCTGTTGTCTCACAGCTGGATCCATCCCAAATGACTTAAAACTAGAACATTTCTAAGCACATTTTTACAGTACCCTGCTCACTGGGTTGTGAAGAAAACCTTTCATACACATTCCCCATACAGGGACCATATGTAGCTCTCAGAATCCAAAAGCCCACAGGTCCTTGACAGAAATATTAACCCACGTAATGCCAGGTCAGAGTGAAGTTCCACTGCTGATCCTTTAGGCATAGCTCAGTTATACTAGTATGCAGATCTGGTGGTACATAGCAGACCAGAGAGACTGAAGAAGCCGGAGATTTGAAAAAAATAATAATTTAAAAAAAAAAAAATAAACCCCCTGTCCCCAAGA